>JTDE01001548.1:107102-130248 GCA_014338405.1 Paragonimus skrjabini miyazakii | reverse complement strand
TTTGTTCAATGGAACAGTCAACGTCTTCATATTTCATGACCACGTTGTTCCTTGATCACTACGCGGTTTTACCCAACTGTTGGTGGTCTAAGTATATAATGCCTAATTCGGTAAACGCTCAGCTGGCATACGAAGTACGTGACCCAACCATCGCAAGCTGTGCAACGTAATTAGTTGACCAATTGAACGCTCATCTCGAGCGTTCCGGAATACGCGCCGGCGAACTGCCACATTGCTCACGCGATCAGTCCACTTAAGATGGGCCAATTGGCGGAGACAACGATGATCAAACACAGCAAGCCCGTTGACATCCTCTTTGTGAACAGGCCACGTTTCCGAACCATGCAGCAAAATGGAACGCACACAGGTATTATATACCCTTCCTTTCAGTGACAATCTAACATCTACCCGACACCAGAGACGACGCAGTTTGGCAAAGGCAACTCGTGCCTTTGCTATCCTCGCTGATATCTCATCAGCAATATTACAAGCTGACGAGATAGTGCTACCCAAATATGTGAAACTGTTAACAATCCCAAACGGGTTACCTGCGATAAAGAAAGTAGGAGTGGAAATGCCCAAGTCTTGAAACAGCACTTTGCACTTCGAAGGTGCGAAGCGCATTCCATAGAAACCAGCTCGATCGCTCACCTTGTTCAGCATGGTCTGCATGTCTTCGGCAGAAGGGCTAAGTAAGACAATGTCGTCCGCATACTCTAGATATGTCAGTCTAGCGCCTGAAAGAAACTCAACACCAAGCCCACTGGATTCGCAAAGGGTACCCTCCAGAATGTCGTCCATGGCAAAGTTGAACAAGAAAGGAGAAATTGGACAACCCTGACGAACACCACTAGGAGTGATGAACGCCCGAGACAGTCGTCCATAAACTCTCACTCTGTAAGCAGAGTGGGACATATTACCAGATAATTGACGGAGGCTACATCACTGTCACTATCACGTTAAAAACATGAAAAGTTTCACAGATACATATTATCAAGCACGGTGGTGATAGTGCATATGAAACATGCAGTTTTGCTGTAGTCTATCACATGTGACACGTCAAATATACAACGTCATCCACATGCAGTCTTAATTAATGCCACTAAATCAGCAAGCCCGAAATGGTTTCATCTGTGTTTGAGAGCAGTAGGTGGGGATAGATATGGCAAAATTCGAACCTGTGGCCTTTGTGTTAAAAACCGAAATTCATGATCACTAAATCAGTCGCCAGAATCGCTAGTATTCTGTCAGTAGAGTTTATGTACATGAAACGAACCTACCATCTCCCAAATCAAGCCACGTTCTTCATAAGCCCAAAAATGCTAGTTTGATTTTGTTGAGAGCCCCTCCTAATATTTATGCAAAATGAATTATCTAAGTATACTTGTAAAAAGGACAAACGTTATAGGCCATACCGCACACTGTTTCGTGCCCTAGGTGAATGACACACTAAGAGAGTGAATTGAGGTATCTGGAACGACTGGCCGAATGTAAGGTTCACCAAATTCATGCAGAAGTTGTTTGGAAAAATGCGGGTAAGTTCCCATATGGGAAACTGATATATGACCTGGAAATTTACCTTAAAATTTCAGCCGACTGTTTGCATATCTATTTCTCTGAAGGTGATAGAGAACTCGCTACTGGATGACACGATTTCGTTATTGAGGGAAAAGTTCATCGTGCACACAATAGGTGACGCCCTATCTTGAATATTTGAATTCAACTAGTCCATATAATTTTCGTTTCTCTAGACAAAATCGTGAAACTGCAGGCATGGGTGTCCCAAAGGTTCTTTCAACAACATTTCCGGAAGTCAGCAGTTGAAAACTCCTGTTGATGTTGATACTAAACATTTCCTTAATTCGCTCACATTTACAGCATTTTCTCCAGTGGAACACGGTTTATTCGAGGGGATAGACAAACGTCTTCCAGTGGGCAAATTATCCTAAGTTTAGTGCATTCCCGGTACTTTCTCCCTCTCTCTTCACTTCAACGGTCGGCCAATTTCTTCTAACTCTAGCTATGTGTTAGTTGGGAGCTTGAATCACAGTGATCCTGCCTCTTTAATTTTTGGGATAATCCCGTGGAATTTGGTTTTTCTACCCTCTCTCTTCATACTTTTAAATGTCAGTGCGTTTTCAGAACAAACTTGCCAATAATCAATAATATTTATTACTTCACCTTCGTCTTCCCCTCATCGCATTTTCCCGTCGATCATAAAAATTTTCCCAGTTATATTTCTGTCAACTATGTGAACGTATTTTTACCACATTGCTTTCCCTGAATGCCTGGTGCATGTCTGCACCTTGTCTTCACGGCTATTGCCCCATTTTATTGCATACATCTTCCAACACAATATTTGTATTATTGTCCTTTAGTTTACTTTACGCTTTTAAGAAAATTGTTGACAACGTCATAAGATTAGTTACGGACAGTTACAAATTTGATGGCGAATCAATCTTAATTTGGACTAAGTTTGTCAGTTCTAGGTACCTTATCGCTTGCAACAGAAATCCCTTTTCGCTTTTCTTCATTTGGTTTTTAAGCTCATTTTCAATTCATTTCTACTTCGTACACACACCAAAAAATAAATGGTTATTTGTAAGTAAAACATCGTGATACGATTTAGTCAATCGTAATCTTATACGTTTTTTAGCTGAATGTAGATCAGTTTATAGAAAGGTATTTAAATGATTATTTGAAAGAGTAATGTGGGACACATGTGTACACACTTCCTTGCTGTAGTTGTGTATCCACGTTGCATATTCACAATGCTGCAACAGAAAATCGATTTACCCAATTCGAAGATAATGAATGATTTATGCTCGACAACTTTTTCATTAGTATGAAATATTTTTAATTCATTTTCCAGAGATAATAGTACAATGTGTGACTGATATTTGTTAGTGAACTGTATCTGTATGGATTGCTCATTTAAGTTCCAGATTTTCTCATGAATACCTCATAATGGTTAGTTTGACACTGAGTTCTGGGAATAAATTGAGTTACCCTGCCAATCGCCCGCAGGCAAAGTTGCAAATTCACTTAAATGTATTGAGTAATGTTGTCCGATGAAACTGCGGAACATTGATTTTCAAAACACTTATCAGTCAGCTAATTTTTAATGATTTGGTTGCATTGTAGAAGCACAACAAAACCTGAATGAGCAGTCCCATTTATCAGTTCCTAAAAAATGACAGCAAAATTGTGGTCTCCAAATCACTGTCATACCGATTGTGCCACATATGGGGACTCGATATCAAGACTCGGAGTCACACCATTTCACAGGAATCCTAACTGAGGGGACTTGTACACAGAAGGCTTCCCAACCGGGTAGGGTTGACAAGCCGCGCCCACACGCCGTTGTAACACACAGTCGTGTTTGCTGGTATAAAGATGTATGCACATGTCAGATCAAACGGCTCGACCTTATCCACCAGGGTCACGATAGCAGCTGACCGCTGACGAAAGTCTCAGCGAATGACAGACATTGCAGTTCTTGGAGCTAGAATGCACCAATGAGTGTAAACGGACAAAGTAAACATACGATATATCCCTAACAGTGTGACCTACCAGTATATTTTTCCACCAAACGATGGTTAGTGAGACGCTGCATACACCGTCGAAACAGATTTGGACATTAGCAGATGACCGACTGAATACTAACCATTTTCACACAGTAATCAAAACACATCATGCCATGCTTTTAGTTTCACCACTTGCTGACCTTGACGTGAGGTCATGGAGCTGGGTTGCAAAAACGTTAGGCAGTGTACAAGAAATCCCGATTTTGTAACCCGTTCCTCAATCTATTTCATGTCGGCACGTGCTTGTCACTATTTTATTCATACAGTAACGTCACGGTGGAGATAAACTTTTGCGTCATTGAAGTCGATGTGAACAACTCACTCAAAAAGTTTGCTCAACTTCAGCTGCTTGTTCTCTACAAGCCCACAGTGGCAGAATGTTTTGGCAGTGTCCGGAAAACTTGCTGATTGAAAAACTGACGAAAATACGTTTGAAAACCACTCTGGTGATATGACGCAGTTAGCTGGACACTGTGTTGATCGTTTACACTGTACAGATACTGAAGTAGTGTTAAATCGAATGACTGCGAACTTTGATTAGATTATAGCTCGTTAGGGCACCAAGAATACATGCGTTTTGGACTGCTTATATAACAATTTCTCTCATTGACTCCTCACTAAAGTATTCGACTAAACATTGCAGCACGTTGCATTGCAAGCACGTTGAATGTACATGAATATGCTTGGTGGCACATCGTATCTTAGCCAACTTAACGGATAGGTGCCTGATTCCACAGCAGTTAGACTGTGTTCATCGAATCTTAGGTTGTGCTTACCAACAGACAGCTTGCAGTTCACACCAACGAACAACTACTACACGGCAATAAGTTTCAAAGAAGTATGCAGTAGCTTTACAAAAATCTACAGCATGAATCAACCACCATCAATCAACATCAGCTTGGTTTATAACTTCATAACGGTATAAAACTGTGGTTTCTTCAACCACAAGAAGTGTTTGTCGATGGAAACTCTTCTGACACATCAACAACGGTGGCTTGTTTGAAAGGTTTCAGACTATTTGTGAACAAATTCGAGTTGCTGAACACAGTAAACTAAAACTTTGCCGTTAGAAGTTTATCATCACGCCATCACCTAATGTGTGTCATTGCCAAACCAGCGGACACATTAAGGCGCGCGTGCTAATTTGTCCAGTGTAACTTGTACCTGAATTGTGTTTCCCGGCTTTCGCTGATCCGTAAGATTGACCAGTTTGGTGATTTCCTACTGGTGACGTTTCAAAACATATCTGTCATTTGGTTGTTATATTCAACTGAAAGTTATGCGTTGCAAATTAACTTGCATACTCCACATTATAAAGATTCTGTGGCGTCGTCAAATGTATTGACCGCTTTGGTTGTGGTTCAGCCAAAGATATGAACCACATGTGCAACATAAAGTACGGTCATAGAGGATGAACGGAATGGATAAAACGACGATATCTCATAAGCCGGTTAGCTAGCTGATGGTGAACTGTCTTTTGGACTTGTAGCTGTAGCTCTGTTCACGCTTCTTAATCACATGCAGAAGGTGTCGCTTGAATCGAAGAGTTAACGAAACACTGCAGTCTTGCAGATGATAGGCCTGGTATTTCCTTATGTTCTGGTTGTTCTTACGTGAACCTTCTCAGATCAATCACTGTTCCGATGTCTACTGAGATTTTAACAAAGTATAACTAAAATGCCTTTGATAGTTTCTCAATGAGATAGAACATTTCCAAAAGGAGAGTAAAAAATTTAATAAAATACCTAACTGACCAAGGTCAGTCAAAATAATCCTTAACTAATGTTCTAGGTAAATGATAGGTTTGTGTTCCGTAAATTTAAAATGTTTTCGTTTGAGTGTGAACGAGAAACCGGGTGGATAACTCGGTGTACAGAAAATTGTAAGACTTAAACGAACGTAGTTTACAAACAAAATAGTGGGTTACCTAATTCGTTCGCGATCTACTCGATCGTTTTCAAACCTCGTTGTTTGATTGCTTTGGATCGGCTGCCTCCCACATGTTTACCTGTTGATTGTTCTTCTCAATTTGTGACACTATCGCACTGCGGGGTGGATTAATAACTCCGGTTCTCATTCGAGCTAGATGAAGCCCTTTAAGACGCATAGTCAAGCGTCTGTTCGGTTTGACGAAATACTCTGATTTGTGACAGAAGCAGGTGAAAGAATGCATAAACGTACATTGGCAGTGGATAGGTGGCCTACCCTGAAAACTTGGTCTGAGTAAGGGTAAAACATTAAATCAGTATTTCCTTATTAGGACTGGAAGTGTTTGTTACAGTGACTAGTGTGCACAGCGGCTCGTTTGTTCATTGGATATACCTGCTTTGAATGACACCAGAGAAAGAACGATCTAGTTTCAGCCGTAACCGCCAAGTGAACTCGAGGAAACCTCATCAATCTGTAGCATAGCTTGAGTTATAAAAATTTCTTTTCAGATAGGCATTTAAAGATAGAAATATTCGACTCAATGGTAGCTAACTGAATGTGCTATCGCCGAGATCCACGCTTTTCTGACGATCGACTGGAAATTGATGTTCAGTTTAAGGGTTTGTCAAATTGACGAACGCAACTTACTTCAACTTCCGGTTCAACTTTGGATTAGTTCAAGTATGATTTTGTGAACGTGCGTTAATTAACTGAAAATGTCTATTACTCCAACGCATCTTGCCAATTTGAAACCAGTGTATGGGCGTAATGATATATTGGTTACGAGACTAGAGATTCAGGTACAGTTATGAAAAGTAAACTGTGTGATGAGGACGAGCGATCTCCTCATACAACTCACACCACCACTATTCAATAGCGGGACGACAAAGTAGTCGCAGGAAAAACACAGGAATAAACATCTCATCAACACGACAGTGCAGTATGCCATGGAATAGTTCTGGCTACGTAAAGAAGCTGAGCATCAGTGTCTGTGGCAGCCAGGACCTTCTGGGACGATTGCCATATACAAATGTGTTTTTGTTTCCTGTCTTGTTTGAACACCTAACCCATGTTAGTTTCCTAAATAAACAACCTTTGCGCCATCCGTGTTCTTGGCTCACAGCACAACTACATTAGTAAAATGGAACGAGGCATGCCACAAGGAACTAACTTCCGAAGAAATACAGTGAATAACAGAAGTAAACTAGTGGTATTTTAGAACCGGTTGATCAACTGCGGATTAATCAATTGGTTTAAGTGGATGATTCACGCCAAACAATGGACGATCAATATTGCCTGATCAACAAAACGTTTCCCTGAATATGACCTATGTCGGGTAGACGTTACAATACTGGCATGGTAAATAAACTGACTAGGCCTACACGATAATCTGCTGGGTTGATTTGCGGAGCAGTTATGTCGGCTTATTCACTCTCTACCGGGTTTTAGATGCCATGTGCGAAATTGAATCAACTACTTTGACGAGTGCTCAGCCATACCTTAACAGCGATTTTTATATCATTTGTACCTGTCGCACTGTGTGTCCATTGATGTAAATCGATAAAAGGAAAACGGTTTGGTACAACACATTTTGAGCTGAAGTGATGATAACTGGCGAAGATAAGCGCCCAAAAATCAGTTCTTCATAATAAACTGCACTGAATGACGCATGTTAATGGCTAGACGGTTTCATGTGAACTGAGGAGAACCTCCTTCTTTGGGTTTAACCAGTCTAAACATTTCTTCGGCCTTGTTTAGCCAGTTGGGAATGGATACGCATCCGATTAACTAAGCTTCCGATTTCAGACAGTCAGTGTTACCAATTTGATTGACCAGATACTATTTGAAATCAATTAACTTACTTTGGTAACTTGCGGACAACAAAGTTAAAAACTGTAAACATGACTCACACAGCTACCTTGCAATTAGTTGTACCCTTGTGGATCCTTTTTTATTAAAGAATACAAACTTTTACTGCTACTCGATTTTAATTCGTAAACAGAATTTAAAAAAATGAATACAGACAAAATTTCAATAACTGACTAGGCAAAAAATCAAGATTGTTAGTAATGACGATTTCAATAAAAGTTTTTTTAGCATTTGAAAATGGAACCACTTCAAAATTATAGAAGAATAGTTGGGTTGTTGAAAAATTTGAATAGCTTATCTGTGCTGCTAGGTTCTCCAGAAATGTGAACAAGATTAATGTAACTTATCACACGAACCACTTTCAAGGTGTACACAGCAACATATTCCACACATAAGACCAGAGGAAGGTTCGCATTCCCTCAACATCGGTAGACCTATCAAGTAGTCTTACTATCGCGGTAAATATAAAATGAAGAAATCACATACTCCGGAATCCGCCACCCCGGGTTTGTGTGGAGCCGTGTCAACACGCGGTGGTATCCACCTTCTGTACTGCTCATGTAATCAGAGTTGGGTCACGCAAGCAGCAACTGAGTTATCACTATCTTCGTTTCAACAGCTGAACAGTGGTCCCTGACGAATTGAGTTTGTTCTGGAAAGATACTGGAGATAGGGATGAACCAGATTATGAAGTTCAGAGCATTGAAGGTTAATCGAAGGGTCACAAATACATGCAGGAAACAATTTAGGAGACACGAATGAGTATACACATATTTTTTAGTGGTAATGACCCCCAGAAGAAAAACTAACATGAGGGTCAACCGCTCCCACGGACTACTTCGATAAACATATCTGTCTTCAGACCGACGCTGCACACGGTATTTCGGTTTTCAAATTCTGTGTGTACACTGTGACAGCGTCAAAAATCCGGGTAAATTCCTTTTTAGATTCACCGCCTGAATCTTCTCGAACTATGCATCCCATTAATTCTACCGAATAAACCTAACTTAGGCGTGATTAATAGTTAGTTGTTAATTAATAGATACCAAAAACACAGTTATCCGTTAGAGTGATTCATCTCCAACCTCGTGAGTGATGCAAGCGGTAGTTGCGATCCGGTGATGCTGCTACACAATCTGGATCCGGAAACAACTAACGAATCATACGTTTTGTGTATACCTAAGTTACAACTCTAGTGAGTCTAATTTGTAAGCTAACCTATGGTAGATGTTTCGGCAAATGTGCTATCCACGATTATATGCCATTCGTTTCCTTTGAGACACATTTTTGGCTCATGTGTATTACGACTGATTTAATGCTAGCCCTTTCTAATAGGGAGTATTGATACAGCGTTAACCAGTATTATAAACAATAAAGAGTTCAACTACAATCTTAAAGTACTCGGTTAGTTAGATGCAAGTAATCACGTATGTTGGTAGAATGTCCACTCCGACCGCTATGCAGACGTCAGATCTCCTCAAAACAGCAAGCAAACAAATTTAATCCAAATAATTGAATAGTCCGCTTATCAGAATTAAAATTGATTAACGTTGGTAATGCCTCACGTCATATTCCGAACTGTGTAAGAATGCGCACTACTATAGAGTTTTAACACGAGTGAAACTTCAGTGTACTGTTTCTTTTCGACACAGGCCGATTAAGTTGTCTATGGGAATAATACGGTTGGGATTTCTTACTACGTATAACTACGTTAAGTGTTGCTCTTATCGACCGCCAGAGAAATCGGCAGCCCTTTTGACCGAGTTGAGCCTCGTTGACACTATACGAGCCTGAAAATCGAACCCATGACCTTTGGGTAAGCGTCAGGGTGGTAGTCCAGACACTAATGTGCCAGCCTACGGGGTCGAGGTCACTGTGGTAACAGAAAGTAATACGAAGTGCAAAAGCTATGAAGAAATGACTGCCAAACCATTTGTTTATGACGCATTTTAACTTGAAAACAATCATCATGTGTGTACCGCCAGTCAACAAAAGGGAGGCAGTTCCCATGCTCTTTTCTAAGCTAACTGGAAAATTCCACTGTTCGACGAAAATGGTCAACTAGAATCTCTGGGAAAACATTCTACTCTCCCAGCCAGGTTATGTCATTATCAGCCAAAGCAATACTTGATAAATCAGGCTGCCCGGTAAGTTCTATGCTGTTTTCAGTGAAGAAATTTTATCGTGTACTTTAGTACTTAGAAGTGCCAGAGATTCACCTGTTGAAACGACCAATCACTTGAGTATATCCAAACCCTGTCTGTGAATGAATGACATCTGGAAAATTTCGGATTTACAAGGCTGGCACGTTTGAGCACTCTTTTTGTTCAATACCTGTGATTACATTCAACAGAATAATTATTACTTTAATTGTCTACTTTTCATGCTCTATTGTCACATTCATTTGGTGACACTTTAAAGTGCATTATTACAGTGACAGAGAATGACAAAAGATTGTTCATACTATTGAATTACAATCTGCGCTTGACACTTTGAATAGGATCATCATGATCGGTCACGTTCACTCGTGACAATGCAACGCGATCTTTTGTCCGATTCACAATGGTCGTCTATCGAGGCTAGGCGGTTGGGATAGGATGGGCTTTTGGTGGAGTGTAGTGTACTTTCAAGTGCTGGGATGGGTTGTCATGTCCGGAAATCAGATCGGCTCTATAAATCTCTGCACATCATGCATTCTCTGTACGTATGCCACTGCATTCACGCAAAAATATCGATCGGATACAGTTAGTTTGAAGAAATAAGACGCCTTCCTTTCGAACGTGACTATAAAAATATCACAGTCCTTCCCTAGCTGACGTTAGACCAAACATACATACCGATCGTAAAATGTCTGATCAGGAGGAATTTTTGTGTATGCATGTAAACTGCATCACGAAGCCTTACGCGCCTGATACGTTCAAAGTTCAGCACATACTGACATAATATTTCCCCAAAAAGTCTGCACAACAGTTAACTGCTTCAAAGTTGTTGACCAGTTGGGAAGCTGTTTGGTAGACTAGCAAACGGTGAACGACCTGTTTTGCATGTAAACATGTTCAGATAAAATTCATTTTGAAAAAACAATTGTCAGGTGTTTGAATTGTGTAAGACCACAGATATTTGATTAGCATTAGTAAATCTCTATCAGAAACAGTCCTGATCCCAATCCTACGACTTTGAGACAGTGAATGACTGTTAACGGGTACGTCTAAGTTTGTTGCGTTTCTTAGCATGATCTGTTAGAAAACCTTGAGTATGTAAACTAGTTGTTTAAAATAATCCTTCCTTAAAGGTTCCTTTCGAACAAGCCCAGGTGGGTTTTATGGAGTATCCTCCAAATCATACATTGTACGGATGAAGTTAGCACAACGCAATGACTGAGCAAGTACTACCAGACTACGACTGCTCTCAAATAATGTTTGTTTGATTAATGTATGCTGCTCTGGTTCTAAGGGGTATGCTGACTAGGACTTCGGTTCTTCCAGGTCGAACCATGTCAGATAGGTCAAAGGGGACCAATCAGACAAAAGGGTAGTCACACTGCTGGGTGTGTATGTCGCACTACTGATCTCTTAAGAGTGTGTAGATGGTAAGGCATGATCCTATGAGTATACAACAGAACTACATTTCTAGTAGAGGCACTGTTATCTTTCGCGCACGGAAGGAACAATTTACAAAAGATGTACTGAACCGAAGGGCATGCCGATTGCCTAACTTTTGACCGTGACCGGCGGCCTATTATCCTGTACAGTAGGACGAATCACGCTACTCTTCAGAAGTTTAGTATAGCCTGCATCTACTACTCACACTGTAATCAGAACGAGAGGTCAATGTCTTATTCACTGCGTTCCTTGGCTCCGGATAGAAAGAAAACACCACACCCTGTTATCTCGCAGGCTAGGCTTTTGAGGTGGAATCACAAACTCAGGTCTCTAATGTCAATCCGAGACATGCCCGCGGACGCTAACCGTCGGGAAATGGAATGTACGTACAGTGCTGGATTGATGTTGTGTCAGACGGTCAGAACGCCGCAGTGCCCTGCTTACAGTGAGACTGAGCCTCTAGGGCATCGGTGTCGTAACCTTGAAAGGGATAAGTCTTGCCTGCCAAGCCGAGAGTCAACGGACTTCACGATATTGGTGCAGTTGATGAGAACAGCGATTGTTTGCTTCATCTATGGGTTACATACAAGCTGACTGTCACAAAACCCGACTCTAGCTGGATGATAGCGATCTTACTATGTGGACTCACCCACGAAGCAGTCGTCAGCATGTGTTTGACTATGTGATAGTGCAATGGCTCAACATTCGCGGCGGTATTCGGTGGTTGGATATGGTTTCGAAAATTGAAATATTCCGGCGAACAATTACGGACAACAAGCGGAATCTGAAGAAACTGCCATACTGTCTGCTGAGAGCAAGCATGTGAAATTCTGTTGATCAGATCTTGTGATAGCAAGATGTTATCCAGGTAGGTTCTTCGCATTGTAATATCGATTTTGAATCTACGAAGAACCCAGCCTTGAACCGGAAGGTCTGGAGCAATACGATGCAAACGGGCGTCCGAATGTTTAATGAGCAACAGTTACGCGGTCGTGAATTGGAGGGTACTGTATGCAGAGGAACTATAGATGCCATGGATCGTAGTGGCCCCACTATATGGCATTGTGGGACATACAACGGTGAATGTGTTGGCCGTCTCAGATTAGTGAATCATCACCGTACTCACAACTCGTAGTAAGCAGGGAGACGACTAATACATTAGGCGCAAGCCAGTTAAGACAACTGAATACCCTTTTTCCTTAGCACAAACCAGCGACCCCCGTCGTCCGGTAAATTATCTGCTCTCCTTTTCAAAACCTTCGGCCACTGAGGCCTCCTGCCTTTCCTTTTCTACCAATTTTGTTTGTGCATTGTGTGCTGAAAAGTTTGTTAGGTTCTAAGTCCGAATTCAAATTTTTACTCCTCTTCTTTATCACAGCTAAAGTATAAAAACATGTATTCCTGTGTTGAACCACTTCTTGGCATCTATTTTTTAAAATATTTCTTTCTAACTTAGATTTTATCATTAGAGACTCCTAATTCTTCACCGACAAATAGTTTGGAAGGTGTGGAAAACTATAACAGAGCCAATTATGAAGGTTCTGGACTGTGGCTGGATTCGAACCAGTAACAAAAACAGAACGCCCAGATTCAATAAGTAATCTATCACCTGAGCTCCAAAAGGCTGAGTCGAAAGTTCAGAAACGGTGTGCTTTGCCTTTTTTTGTCCAAGGATGATCAAATTGATTGGACATGACCTGGTATTGTGTTGACAATGGGTCAAGAATGATAGTGCGCAAATTAATGTGGGTCAGTGTAGCTATTCTGCAACATTAGACATTCAAGAAGAACCGTGCCAAACTCAGAACACAGCTGTACCAGTACCATGACAAAACTGCATTCACGGTGGATGGTAAACAGTACTAATTCAAAGGTATGTCGTTCGGCTTGTTAGGCGCACTTTTCTCCTTTCAACGGTGAATGTTGCACTCAATAAAAAGACCGAATAACGTGGCGACATACGGAGATGATAATGTGGTATACAGAAGCCTGGAATCGCAGCATACCGCACGCCTGTACGCTGTCTTGAAACGAATTCAGAACTCAGGTCCTTAGACTATTGTTGATAAGTCACAACTCGGAGAGTCAACGGTAGTGTTACTGGAACACTAAGTTGGTCAAGAGGAAAGCAGATCATAGCCAGGGGGAAAATGACGATTAGACAGACCTTGTTTCTAAATACCAGGCGCACACATAGACAGCTTCTGGGTTGGGCGGGGTACGGTAGTCTTTTGGTGTGGTTTTTTATTCCGCAAAACCATCACTGTATTAACTCCTTCAGAAAAAACATGAAATTCGACTGAACCGACTATGCCTAGAAAACGTTCACACGAGTGAAACAAGTTGTTACTTGACACTGAAACATCTTAACACAAGGGTGTCCATTATAGTTCCAGAATCCAGTGATCGTGGCACTGGAACACTACACAGACAAAAGGACAGAATAGCCGAATAAACTATCAGAGTCCTGACATCAGCAGGACATGTGTTTAACCTTTGAGAAGAGGTGTTTGTGATTTGCTTGGTCACTGGGTCGATGGAGGCCATACGTATTAGGCCACCAGTTTCACGTGGAGACGAATTATAGACATGTAGATTGGGTTGGTACCGTGAGAAACCCGCGAAACAAACTAGCCCAATGGGCTGTGCGCCGAACCGAACAGAATTTTACAATCACTCACTTGGTTAGAATTAACAAGTGTGGCTCTAGATTTTTCTCTTGACCACAGGTAGACGAAAGACTTCCCAAGTTTAACTTTGGGGTCATCCAATTAGTAGTGGAACATGGCTTGATGCATCAGTGCTCTTAGGTGTCAACATAGGGTCCTTCCGAAGGTGATGCGTAAGAATCTCAACGAACACCAGTGTGGAAAGGCATAAGGTAGTCGTTTCTTGATGGGAAAATGTTGGTATCAACGGTAGTAACGTGGTGGTGTGAAGATGGATGCTCCCATGTGGTGGTCATTTTGAGATAAATGGCAATGAAAACGGCAGTAAAGTGACACATATTGGATGAACCAGAAAGAACGATCTGCTGGAACAAAAGATATATTGGCCGAAGGCAAAGGATGGCATGGGGTCTTACATACCACCTTGTCAACTCTCACAGCCTACATTTGTATCCGAAATCGGAGAGCTCTACTACAGAGGTATCACTGGTCCATTTCCATTGACCACCCGCGGTAACCGGTAGCTCCTTGTTATCATAGAACCTTCTGCCCGTTGAATTGGAGCAGTTAGCGTTGCACAGCGGAAGGCATCTACGGTAGGAGACATGGTGATGAAACACATCATAGTGAACAACGGCGTAACACAGGCAACCCTGACGGTTCGGTAAACATGCGTTGAAAACGAGGAATTTCAAACGTCCCTGCAGCAACCTGGGAACAGTAACACAAGACGGCGTAGGTACAGCTACATGGTCAAGGTACATGGGCGTATTGAAGTACATGCTGGTGTATGAGGCCATTTATGCCACTGCGGACACAAAATAAGAACGTATGAAGTATAATAATGAGCCGGTTCATTTCTATTACTCAAAATGAGCATCGCATCTCATTACATTCTAATATTGCCCTTTTTTAATGTATTTTTCACAAACAACGCACTTCTTTTTTCACGTATCTTGCATATATTTCGTGTCGTTATGGAGTGTCTTAGGGGTCGTTAGAAAGAGAACAACGAGTGAAACAGTAATCTATTTATAGCTGTCCCTTTGGGTACGCACACAGCGTCATGTGCTTTAAAGCATATGGGAATTCCCTTAAGGACCATGTACAATAATCCTACGCCACACAAGACTGACAACATCCCACCCGTAGACAAGTGAGTTCAATGAACGCAACGACAGAACAATCAAAAGATGTTTTACAGCTACTTAAAATCTATCTTGATTCAAATTGAACATCACCGACACTTGATTGCAGTTCAGTTGGTTCAATGAAGACAGTAAATTCAATCAACCAGTCTCATCACGTAGCCAGCAACTGAAGTGAATAAAGTGTTTGTGTTTTATATTTTCGAAATGCTCCAGCAAGCTGTGCATTAATCACACAAGACTGATGCTAAACGTTTGGATATGATTATTCGGTCACGCTTATTGAGTTTACTGGAGTTATCGGTAACACGCTAGTATCATAATCACAAGGACTGGCTCTGCCAAAGATAGTCTTTATCGATTAACTCTAATAAATGCGAAATTCGTATCTGGTGCTTCCTTTCAAAATGAGTTAGCCGAAAGACTCACTTGAATACGAAGGCTGTGATCAAGGAGTTCAGTTTGAAGTAATCCAACTCCTCAATTTAGTCACTAGGACGTCCTAATCGTGGGGGTCATCGATTGGAGTTAACAGACAGTAACTGTGTCTCCTATCGAGGCGATCAGGCAAACTGATCGTTACTCACAAACGAAAGTGGTTGGGTGTTCACATATGATAATTCGGTCGTGCCTAATGTGAGGTCAATGGCGCAGTGATAAACACGGTTGTTTCATGAAAGCGTGGCCGGAGTTCTAGTCCTGGCCATAGCAAGGAAATGCACTACTGACGAGCTCTAACGAGAGCGAAACTCGAGTCTAGTGCTTCTGTTCGAAAGGGGCCGACTGGAAACTCTATGGGAATGCGAAAGTTGCGATCAATTGTGGGTGATCTTCAATTTGAAATAAACCAAATCTCCGACTACTCATCAAGAAGATATTCGCCGAAATCATAGGCGAGATCTGGAAGCACGGGAACAATCAGCAACCCACTTACTTGATAAAGCCAGGAACTTGCAAACTAAGAGAAAGTGGAAAATACCGAGTCCACTGGAGCACAGTCTAGTGACTAGGCTCCGGAATGTTTCTACGTAAACGGAAAATATCGTACGGGGTACTTTCCAAAATGGGTCTGATGCATAAGATCGAACTGAACAGGTTGAAGAAACGAGCTCTAAACAGTAAATTATCACAGTGGAACAATAAGCTGGGAGAGTCAGGGGCCAACAGTGTGCATGTTTTAAAGAATTCGTCCGTAATAATCGAGGGTTTTCAGAAGAGGATGAATGGTTGAGATGGGGAACGTCATTAATGAGTAGCGTGATGCAAGTTAAAGGAAATTCTGGAGCACTACATTTTACAGATGTCCTCAACATCAGGAAGACGAAACGGTCGAATTCCGACTGAAACCCAGAGTGTGTGCTGTACAAGAAAGGTCAATAAAGAGACTAGCGCTAAACTACTAACAGTGGGTAAGGAGACTCGTTAACCATGTGAAATGAGTTTCACGATGGTTGTTGTGTATATACACACTCGCTGCAGTGGTTGTCTGACGACAAAACAGCTTTGTACCTTATGCGTCTCTCATGGTCACAACATTATGGTTAAAATAATTGCGTCATTCGAATGACGCTCAGTAATCTGAGATAATAAGTGAGATAATAAGAGGTAATAAGAGATAAATAAGACAAATAAATTAAACTGAAATAGGAGCAACAGTTCACCTTGACGCCTTCTAAAGGCTACAGGACTGGTATTCTCTTGCTTTCAGTTATCCTGTCGAACCATGTAGAGAATCAACCATCTTAGATCTACAACTATTGTCGGATCCACAAGTGCAGCTCACCATGTTCAGGCCTGAATGAAAGTGGTCTCAAGAGCTGACATTTTCTCAACTGCAACTCGAACTGTTTTGATGAGAAGTACAAAGGTGTGACGTAAGGTTGCATGATTAATATGTGCAGCTACATCTTGATGAGTACGGTACTTTTTGCAGAAATGGCTGTCCGAACGGAAGAAAGTGAGTAACGCCAATGGCGGCTGTCTGTCGTGTTCCAATGATAATGTGGCATATCTTTGACAGGTGATGCAGTTTAGACCCAGCATCTGCCATGCTGTCCAGAAACATTACAGTTTTGGGTGCATACACTTAGCGCTACGGTACGCTAATTGACTCAGTAGAAAAACGACTTGAGAAGGTTGTTGGTAACGTCCACAAGAGAGCACAGTCGGTTGCGTGAAAGCAAATCAAGGCAATGATCGCACGGCTTTTTCAGCGTGAGAGTGTGGACTATGGTATCTTGCTCTACGAGGCACTGAAACCCCCCCGGAAAGGCGTTCAATTCATACGTATGAATGACTGTCTAGTACTTTCAACCACGGTAGCCAAGACACATGTGTGGGTTCAAAAAGTGAAGACTGATACATCTGAAAAACTCATGAGTTGATCAGTAATCATAAGAATAACGTGTGTGTTTAGGACTTGGTAAGTAAAATCCGAGTGCTACAAAGAATATCCATAAGAACACAATACAAGGTATTTCGTCCACTAATGTTCAAAAAACACATTTTGAAACAATCAGAAATCAGTCCTTATTAGCAAGTCATGAAACTCCAAAACAACAGGGGTAAAATATTCTTGAAATAAGTTTGTAAACAAGATGCTACTTCCATTAATGCCTTCATAATGATTTCTTTACTTTCTACGTGCCAACATGAGGTATGTGTTTCGCATCAGGTAAATCAAACCTGATCCCTTAATAATGGTTGAATACTCGAAAAGCGGGCTCTCAACCTACGATCGATTACAGTTAACCAAACGGTTCGGAAGCGAATCAAATTTGTCTTACCCGCCTTTCAGTTACATTGCTGGACGACATTAGGTGCAATCAGATGTGTGAAGTTGCAATAAGCATATAAATGACGGTATTAGTATGCTGTACATTTTAACCACAACTGACGGGTTTGTACCTGTCAGCCTGGTGGAATACAACAGAAAGTAAGTAAGCCAATACATACTCATTGCATGTTCATTGATATTGTAGCAAAAGGTCGTTCAATAAGTCACTATCTTCGTCGGCAAGCGCGTATGTTCTTACCCCATGCGCGCGCTTGCGTTTGTGAACCGGAATTTCAGTTCCTAACGTAAGGGCGGTTTCCAATCCCACGACGTGTGCACTTCTGCTTGATTTGCGTGTGTGGCTGACGCCTTCTGTTGCGGGCTTTTAAATGCAATTCTTCGTCCGTTGGTCCGAAGTCGCTGGGCAATGGCTTATCCGATGTGCGATTCACTTGCTGTGAACTATGGCCATATCTGAGTGCCGCGTTGAGATATGCAACTGAGTGTTGGAATGATCGTGCCTACGATTTCATCATCCAACACAATGTGTCTTGGCTTTCAGAACAATGAAACTCTAGTTCTTGTTATTACGTCAATCTTGATCATTCAACATGTACGCGGCAGACAAGCATCAAAACCGTAATATAACTGACGGGTTACCATCATTACGTATCATTACATATAGAGAAGTACTACGACCTGGAAATGGAAGCTTACACATAGGATCCTTTCCTATCGTTAATGAAGAAATTCGTGTGGAAAAAGGCATAGATTGTGTAAACTGACGTTGATATGTGTATCTGCGGTGTGTGCTAAGAATAGCATGCTCACCTTATACTTACTTCTAGACGCACGACATCGATTCAGGTTTTGTTTCGATATGTGGTCACAAAGCTTTTTTGGTTATCTACGGTAGATGAGAATTTCATATGTGACTTCGTATTGCAGCTGAACTTCGGTTTGCACAACTGCGACATCAAGCAGAAGGTGAAATATTTATGAGCGATTCGAAAGCAGGTAGCCTGTTGACGATAGCTTCCCGTATTTACGGCGCGATACTGTTGTAATCTCACACAAAGATAAGTTGGATCCGCCACGGAATAGAAGTGCGCTTGACGTAATTCGAATTTTCTACCTTGAGATAAGGAAGACTGAAAACTTTGGTCCCGAGAAAGACGTGACCGTCTCCGTTAATTGTTCTCAAGTCACGTCAAAATATGGGTGCAAAAACCCACTTTTTTCCTCTCCAAAACATGTACGACAGGGAGAAAAATACAGTGTACTTATATGGTACCTGGTGATCTACAAACAGTCTCGAATCAAAAGACTAAGGAATAACTGCTAAATATAGTAGTTAAGGTCACTAAGCCAGCAGTGAGTGTGACCGAATAAAGGTCGAACAGGTAAAAAAAAGATAGCGAAGGTTACCTCCGGATTATTCTGGGAATGGGATACCCTAACATACACTCAGTATGATTTCTAGTACAACCCCAGGATATATCTCTGGTGTATGGCAACGAACACGCATCGTTATCACGTTGTCCTTAATACCCACCCCACTTACTTTTTACCATAAAATCTTATAACATCCGTTTTTCCATTGGGACACTGTTACACGTGACAAGTTTTATACAGAACAAGCATAGGCACCTCTGTATTCAGATGATCATTACCATGCCAACTGCTTCCCTGGGTCAATCCAGTGGAAGACAGTTCGATACCTTTCAGGTGACTCTTATTTTCAGCTCTACTGCTAGAAGGATAAAGCCTCATATGGGTCTAGTGAGGATGGTAAACTGTTGGCAGGTCTAGTTAATCTCAACTCGCGGAATTCAGAAACGATTGTCTTGGATGGGGATCAGTTACACTGCTACCTTATTCGTTCAGTTTCAACCGGGTTTTCGTTGCTGTCCGAACATAACCGAAAACGGATTTACGTTTGTCCATTTTCAACCACCTACAAGTGACTTATGCGATGTCTTATTGATATATGCATGCCGCACACGGCCGAACGTCACCTCACCGTGCCCATACGTTACCGATGCAACTAAGGCAGAGACAGCGCACATAAATGGATTTCAGCGTCAGCAGCCAAGTCACACTCGGGCACGGGAGCAGCATCACGCGTATGCACTTTCACCAGGCCATGTGGATGATTCATGCGGTGGTGGCGAGCTAGCCCGTGCTGTTACCTTGGCTCTGATTGATGGCGCGCCTACGGCTTGTCACGTGGACGTAAAAGGGTGTGATGGCTGGTCAGCTGTTCACACCTCATTCTACATAAACACTCCCACAAGGAAAAAACAATAAGATCGATGTCTTTCAAGCCTCTGAAGTCAGAAACTCGTCAAAATATTCATCTGATCTTAGTGATGAACCACATGATGACTAACCATATTACTATTGATGACCAGTGCAGTTCTTAGGACAGTGACATCCGCAAAATGACACAGTGAGTTCAGTCAAAACAGACAGGACATATCGCATCATGATGAAGGAAGACTATGTAACCAAGATGAATGCGAGATTTTCCGATGCACAGAAATTCCAACTGGATGCCAGTCCTGGCGACAGTTTCCTAATTGAAAAACAAATACTGAGAAGACTAAATATTGATGCTGCATGGGTATATTTCTGAAATTCGATATGAGAAACTGAAACCAGCAGGCACGTAGACACCGAGAATGAAAGGTTCACCAAAAATCCACAAGACGGGTATCCCACTACGACCGATATTATCCATGGGCAATTCGGTATACCACAAACTTGCGCGATGGTTAGTGAACATCCTTAAACCAATTCTTAAATTATTATCCCCCAGTTGTGTTCGTAGTTCTTTCCAGCTAGCAGAAATTTCAGATAACAATTCAGTGAATCCATTGATGATATATTGGGTCGACGTTGACTGTTTATTTACCCATATACCGCTATGTGAGACTGTGTAATTCTATTTCCAGTCAGACTTTAAATTTAGATACTCCATTAAATCTCATTTTTGCCTATACGGAAGACATTCCGTTTGACTTCGAAGGTGTTAATTATAGGCAGATTGACGGTGTAGAAGCTATGGGTAGCCCATCTGGTTCCATGTTGGCGGATGTATTTTTGTGAATGCTTGAAATGCAATTTCAAGAAAGGATTTCAATGGTATTGCTCTACAAGCATTATATGGATGGCATTTTAGATATTGCCGGTGAATGCACTTTTACTTCATTCTATAACTACCTGGACTTCATACAGTCAGATCTCACTGTATCTTATGAGGTGGAAGTTAATAATTGACATAGACATTCCTATAACTAGACGTCATTGCAACGATCTGTTTATCGTAAGCCAACTTGGATTGGACAATATTTGTAGTTTACCAGCTTCGCGTTTATTGCTGATAAACCGCGGTTAGTGAAACATTATTCAACGGAGCCATAATGATTTGCACTGCAAATCGACTGGAGGAAGAAGAAGAGTTTATTAAGAAAACGCTGGTGGATAAGGGTTGACCAGAAAAATTTGACCAACAACAGTAGTCACAAATTGACGTTGGCTTTGCAACGCATCTACCCAGCTGTCCAACTCCGCGTTCTGTTAAGCACTGGGAGTTTGGATGTCCATAGCGTTGATACACACTCAACCGATCAATCTATCTCCCACGTAATATACCAGTTCAATTGCAATTGCAATGACGTTTACATAGGTAGGACAGATCGGCGCTTGCATCATCGTATGGCGGAACACACTCCTAAGGGGTTATCAACTGCATCATCAAAAAACGACCTGCTGACTGTAACAAGCTCGAATTGCCGAACAAACCTTGGTAACCGGCGCCCTAGTTGACCCCTTCAAATCGTTCAAGGTTTTGTTACGTAATCGCAACTTGAAACCGTCAGCGATTAGTGAGGCTGTCGTAATCAGACAGCATCGGCCAGTTTTGTGTGCACAGAAGGCGCCGACGCAATCTATTTCCTAGCCGTAGAATTGATTACACTGTTAGCGTCGGTAAGGTCAAAACTGTGATCGGTTTGTTCAGTTGTTGTTGCTATGTGCAGTTTGTACAAAATTTGCTGGTTTTATGTTGACGGCTGATGAGAGTTAATCGAAATGTTAACTTCTCGGGATATGTCTTCTCTTTGTTTTGATTAAATGGATGAAAGAATCTAAGTATTTTCAATTTTTCAAACACAGTGATTCGTATATCATAAAACATGCTCTTTAATGCAATCAGTACAATGCGGAGCTGATAGTTCCGATCGCTTTTCCGGAATTTAACGTCTCATCGATCAAGTAATTGTGAATTTACTATTTGCAACTGTATCCTTTCATTGCATGTTGAGGGGTTATCTGAGTCTAACCATCAACTACCCGATTGCCGATCCCTCCATATGTGAATGACCTACTTGACTATTTCTGGTCACACCCTGCCGCCGTCACGTATCTCTAGTCGGTGACACTGGACATGAACATTGTGTCAAGGGCTGCACTTATGTGGTGGATCACAACTGGTCGTCCACATGCATGTTCTGTGACCTTCACAGGCTGGCATCAAATCATTGGTGTCCATGACACGGTACTATAACAAACACGGGAACGGTTAAATACGCTAAACCAGTGGTCAATATTTCACGGGACGCCTGCAGAGGCGGATTGACAAAGAGAACTGGTCTTTTTTGAGTGAGCAATTCGCGACATTGGAATGTCTCACCTTCAAGTATTACGATATATATAAAGGAATATCGCACAGTCTCGTAACCAGAAACCCGAGAATTGGTAAGAGAAACGTAAAAGAAGAAGAGACGATTGAGACACGCAGCAGGTAACGAGAACAAAGTCATTTTTTGACAGCTCTAAGACAATCTCGATTTGGAGCTATTCCACGGTTGATACGAACCGTGATCAGACTGATGATAACCGATGGCTCACATAACTGTACTCGAAAATGGAAAAGTATTGCGGTGATAGTGGTACGTCATTGCTATCAGTTCTGTAGGAAATGGAATTCTCCCCTCCCCTTTTTAATTTCTGCCACCGTATGTCATTCATGAATATGGGTTTCAGTAAAAGAGCTGCATACAGGAATAGGTTTTCATCCACAATCTTATATATATATATATATATATATATATATATATATATATAAAGAGGCCGGCTGGAAAGTCTATGAAAGTTCGATAGCTGCGGTCAATTGTGAGTTATGTTCAGCTTGAAACAATCATGTTTCTCGGCCGGTGTACTGACAGCAGTGACATAAACTTGGATATACTAGCAGATGAACTAAAACAGCTATTGTATCGAAGCACCTCATCATCATGATAGCAGCCATGAGCCTGACCAAAAGGTACTGTGGCTCGGGCCGCCGTTCACATCAACAGTGACGTAGAATATCCTGGAAGAAAACGTTACTAAGAAGGTTGAAAATTATTAAAAGAAGACTAAGAGGAAGAACTAGAAATGGTATGGATACAGGTACGCCATTGACTGCGACACGTCGCCATCTCGGATAGCTTCTCTAACCAGCGGTTTGAGTGATCACGAGAACTCCATTCAGTCAGGCGACACCTACCCACTTTGCTCA
>JTDE01001548.1:67230-107002 GCA_014338405.1 Paragonimus skrjabini miyazakii | reverse complement strand
ACACCTACCCACTCTGCTCAATGGAGCAGTCAGGGTCTTCATATTTCATGACTACGTTGTTCCTTGATCACTACGCGATTTTACCCAACTGTTGGTGGTCTCAGTATATAATGCCTGGTTCGGTAAACGCTCAGCTGGCATACGAAGTACGTGACCTAACCATTGCAAGCTATGCACCGTGCGTAGTTGACCAACTGATCGCGCATCCCGAGCGTTCCGAAATACGCGCCGACGAACTACTACGTTGCTCACACGATCAGTCAATTTAAGTGTGCTAATTGGCGGAGACAACGATGATCAAACACAACAAGCCCGTTGACATCTTCCTTGCGAACAGGCCACGTTTCCGAACCATGCAGCAAAATGGAACACACACAGGCATTGTAAACCTATCCTTTCATCGACAATCTAACATCTTCCGGACGCCAGAGAGAACGCAGTTTGGCAAAAGCAACTCGTGCCTTTGCTATCCTCGCTGATATCTCATCAGCAATACTACAACCTGACGAGATAGTGCTACCCAAGTATGTGAAACTGTTTACAGTCTCAAGCGGGTTATCCGTAATATGGAAAGTAGAAGTGGAAATGCCCCAGTCTTGAAGCAGCACTTTGCACTTTGAAGGTGCGAAGCGCATTCCATAGAAACCAACCCGGTCACTCACCTTGTTCAGCATGGTCTGCATGTCTTCGGCAGAGGGTCTAAGTAAGACAATATCGTCCGCATACTCCAGATCGGTCAATCTAGTGCCAGGAAGAAGCTCAACACCAAGCCCACTGGATCACCGAAACGCACCCTCCAGAATGTCGTCGATGACAAAATTGAACAGGAAGGGGGAAATCGGACACCCCTGACGAACACCACTAGAAGTGGTGAACGCACGAGACAGTTGTCCATAAATTCTTACCCTGCATGCAGAGTGGGCATACAGTGATCTCAATAGATTCACGTATTTCTCTGGTACTCCCTTGCAGAGAAGACAGCTCCAGAGAACGTTACGAGCAACTGAATCGAATGCAGCCTTCAAGTCCAGAAAGATCACGACTATCGGCTGTCTGTAAGAGTGCCGATGTTCCAAGATCCGTCGCAAGGTAAAAATGTGATCAACGGGCCCTCGACCGGATCGGGATCCTGTCCTTTCTTCGTATATCCGACTTTCTTTGGGCTTAGTGAGCCGACGTAAAATGAGGCCAGTGAGTAACTTGGACGCAATAGACACCAAACTGATGCCTCTGTGGTTGTCACATAGAGTTCGGGCCCCCTTTTTGAAAATGGGAATGACTGTTGGTAGGCACCAATCACGAGGTACCTCTTCAGTCTCCCAGATCGTCTAGAGAAGTTGTGTTAGTTTTGATATCAACCTCTCGCCACCATCCTTGCAAAGAGTAGGAGAGAGGAGATCTGGTCAAGGAGCCTTATTATGCCTCAATAACTTGAGCTCCAGAGCCACTTCTGCTTCCGACGGAGGGACATCTGGAACGCAATAACTGACCATTCGGGTCCCGTTGTCCACATAATCAGGTTCAGGCCAGCTGAACTGCTCTTCAAAATGTCTAGCCAACCTGTCAAGTTGGCGCGATTGACTGGTAATAAGTGAACCAGCTTTTTCACATATGGTCGCGATTACACCGACTGGACGATCAGCACAACCACGGATCAGGGAAAAAAGCCTTCTGCTATTCCCAGATAAATAGGCTCTCTCCATCTCTTTCGATTGTTCGACCAAGTAGTGCTCACGGTCTTTGTTCAAGCTTTTAGTCAGTTTGCGTTTAAGTTCTCGACGGTCGTCATTATATTCAGAACCAGGTGGGATCGAGCGACGCTCGTTCATGAGGTTTATCGACGTGACGGAAATCCAGTTCTGTCGAAACTGAACACCTCCTTCGGAACATGCCTGTTCACAGCATGCTTTCATAGCTTCGGCGATTTGTTTCCAGTGTTCGTCAGGATCCTTCGTCTGACTCGAACTGGACAACTTCATCAACGCCTTTTGGTAAGCCTTTTTGACATCCGCATAGCTCGAATGTCAGTTAAGCGCCTTGCATTTACGAGCGTATCCTCTGGGCAAATGACAAAACATAACGGGCACGCACAACAGCATGGTCCGAGTCTAAGTGGCTACTCCAAAAGGCACGACAGACCTTAACAGAGTAGCGCCACCTATTACTCACTGCTATATGATCCAACCTTGTCCACGGCTGAGAAGCACACGGAAGTCTTCATGTGCTTCTTCCTGTGTTGGAAAGCAGTGATCGAAACATACAGATCGTGGGATGCGCACAGTTGAAACAATCCTTCGCCATTGTCGGTGAGTTGTGCCCGAACACCAAACATATCTCCCAGCCGCTTCTAGTCCGGAGAAAGACGACCAAGCTGAGCATTAAAATTACCCGCTAGTATGATGATGTCTGTTTGTTTAGTTTGCCTCAGAAGGTCAATGAGGGCGTCATAGAAGGCATCTTTGGTAGCATCCGAACAGCTGTCCGTCGGAGTATACGCCGATATAATGAATACACAACGCCTTTCTGATTTGCGTTGACAGACTTTAACCGACGTATTGAGTCTGACAGCGCATACGCGGCTGTTCACTGAGATCCAATCCCGACCTATGTTGTTACCTTGACAAGGTGGTCGGGCATGTGTACTGTTTGGATCCGATGGGCTATGCTGACTAGGACTCCGGTCCTTCCAGGTGCAACCTTGTCAGACAGGCCAAAAGGGAACAGTCAGACGAAAAGCAGTTACACTCATAGGATTGTATGTCGCACTACCGACCGCGTAGGAGTGCTTAAGTAGCGAGGCAAGATCCTATGGGCATACAGCAGAATTATTTTATAGTTCCGTATCAGGAAGAGGGGGGGTAGAAAAGGTACTCTCAAACAAAGAGCACTCCGATCGCCCAACGGTTGACCGTGACTGCCGGCTTATTATCCAATACGGTCGAAAATCACCCGATATCTTGCAAAAGCCCGATTTCGCTTCGAGTACATCCACTGCGCACATCAGTGCCCAGAATGAAACATCAATGTATTATTCACTGCACTCTCGGGCTAGGCAAGCCCCTCACTGCCAAGTTTGTCAGACTCTTGAGTCATTAGCGTTGGGTAGGGTCCCCCAAGAAAACTCTGTATCCTGTCGTCTCGCAGGTCAGACTTTTGAGTCAGAGACTCGGGGTGAGATCCCTCAAGTCAACCCTCTTCCGCGGCATAAACGACCGGGAAGTATCAGAAGTTATCGTTCTCTCGACAGTGACATTATTGATCTAACACAACTTCCTCCTACAGTTTTACTCCCTATGTTTTCTGCTTTCCATGTGCCTTTGAACGATAATTGTTTTCTGAGGCCAAGACAACTGATAAACATTGGCGTCTTCAATATCTGCACTCTCTGGCAAGGCGGTCAGCAAGCTGCTCTGGCAAGTACTCTCTCAAGTCTGGGTATTGAAGTGTACCGTGTGCCGGAGACGCGAGTTTACGATTCTAGCAAGGTTATCCATCTGGGTTCACCTCTAGAAAACTGTCGATCCAAGTGCTTCTCTCTCAGGGTTTCTGGTTAGACCGAAGCTGAATCTCATGGTCATCGAAGCACCTACAATGTTGAGTTTAGATTTTCCAGCAAGTTATGTCGCCAAAATGATGGAGTAGCAATGGGATCACCGTTTGGCTGTTTATTGGCTGATATTTTTATGGCAAATGTTGAGGCTAGTTCATTAGCAGACCATATAAAGTTTTATGGTTCTTTATAAACGTTATGTAAACTATATTATTTCCACGATAAACGAATCGAAAAGCCTCAGTGAAACACTGGGACACTACAGCTGCACCCACAAAAATATCTGCGTTATCCTGAAACCCGAATCATCCGCAGATATAACGACTTTAACAATGTTCTTGTCACGTTGTGAGGATGACACAGTACAACGTAAAGTATATCATAAAGCAACTTGATTAAGACAGTATACCAATTTTAATAGCTTTGCACCTTTGAAACAAAAGAATAACCTAGTCCGGTGTCTACTAGATAGAGCCAGGAAAATGTGCTCGGATGACACTATTTTAAGGAAGAAAAATAGATTATAGTTAACACACTTCTTGAAAAAATGACTACTCAAAACAGTTTCTTTGTAAACACCTGATAAATGGCACAAAGTTAGATATACCAGAAAACCTGTCTATATTACGTTGTCATCCAAAGGCGATAACAATGCTAAAACTATAACCAGGAGACCTAACGTAGCAGTTAAAACTTATTTCTTCGGCTCAATTATGTTCGATTTACCTCCACACCATTTTTATGTCCCCAGCTAAAACATACATTGCTTGTACATACTGCATCTTTTTGTGCTTACCGTTTCGTTTGTTCCTGTGGAACAAGCTACACAGGCCGCACAACAAGGTGATTTTGTGAACGCATGCGGAAGCATCATCGGGTGTGGCTAGCTCGAGGATCGATAAGGGCCTGTTAATCGGCGGTCGCTGCGGTGTTGGTCGATTCAAACTATCTGATCAACCAGGCGAATTCGTTTAAGTCGATCTATCGAGTCTAGGGAACGCATTCGGAATGAGTGAAAGATCGTTTACTAGCCATCACAAAGTATATTTTACATATTTTCTGGTTTCCAAACTTTAGGTGTGTATGCCAGTTGAAGTCTTTTTCGAAACTAGTAATGTATGTTACCCATGAGCAGTAATGGATTTTGGTTTTCATATATGCCTGTAATCTGTAGAAATTCTAACGTCTGCCCCACTAAATTCCGATGTTTTATATAAGTTGTCTGGTATGGGCAATTATTTTTATGTCAAGGCTTGCATCTAGCCAAGCAGTAGGCGCAGCATATAAATCGAAGCGACTAAATATTATTATTCCGTATATTGATGTGCATGTGTATATACATACAAACAAAACCTATTGGCTAACTGTTAGTATTTCCGCTAGAAATGGACTGCCACCGTTCACGTGCATCTCGTGTAACAGGGACCTAAAATATGGAGACAACATTTACACGTCATTGGTTTCTTTAATTAGACTGTTACATTAGCCTGGCTGTAGCTTGGTAAAGGTATTCACCCCTTTTTTCCTTGATATACGTGCAAATGGACTGAAATTCTGATAGGTTGATTACTGACGTTTAGGACCAGACACTGACTTACTCGTGTAGGTTGATTGTGGAATGTGACATTTTCATGTTTGAAGCGCTTCATAATTCTGTTTCGGTGGTCTACAGTCAGGTTAAAAATGACCGATATTTTTAGTAAACTGAAGATTGATATTAAGAAAAGTTTTTTACTCTCAAACTTTGAGGTCAGAACTGGTCTAACAAATTGCCCGTCTATTATGAAAAAACGGGGGTTGTATGTAAACGTTGTGCACACTGGACGTGTGTTGTTCGAGTCAACCAATCATTTTAGTCATTAAGGTACTAAGTTTGGTAAGTTGACGTGAAAACCTCATAGCCATGAACATTGAACAAAATGCTACTAAAATGTAACCTCAGATGATTTCAGTGAATCAAGTGTTTTTCAACGTATCCTTCGTAAATGTAGTAGGCAAAAATGTTTGATTTTCTTTCAACCAATGACTAGTGTTCAGTGGGTTCTACCTAAAGAATTCAGCCGTAGTTTGCTGGCCCATTCCGTCAATTGTTTTATTTTCCAAGTTATTACAATCAGAGCTAAATATACGGCGAATGAAAGACAGGAAATTAGCCTATAGCAGCAGATTGGTACGCTCTTTTACAAATGCTTGTTAAAAGCTGTGAGACAACAAGAACCAGGACAACAACGCCTCAGATATAAACAGACGGTCTGCGTTACGAACCACAACTTAGGAACAGCATAGGGATCACCTGGTAGAACGGGCTAATTTACTTACTGTGTTACTGTGTGGTTGAAACCCAACGTTGTCAGTGCTTATGGGGTCACTATTGATCAATGAAGATATTTGACTCTTCGCATCTGTAGGGTGCCGATACAAATGATGTCACCTTTGTGAGAGTGATAATTAGTTCCTCTTTATTCATATGAACAATCCAACCGGTGTTCACAGCCTTGATTTTGTCGCTTTGCGTTGGTCACATGTGTTGCTGTTTTATACATACTACTGGTGATATAAGGCAAAAAGTTGATTTCTCAAAATATTTCTCATCTTGCCACAGTGATTTACACCTGAAGTGTCACACAGTATCCATCATCCCATGTAGTGTTGTGAATCTAGATCGGGAATGGCACACGGTTTGTTTATTTGGAAAATCAACACACATGGGGTGTGCGCCCCAATAACACAACGAACAAAAACATTCATTTGCATATATTACACTGATCCATGGATGCCATGATTGTTAATGTCCAGTTCATATATGGAAAATACCATTTCATGCCAAAGTACACACCAATGTTTCTTCTTGTATTTTCCCTAGGTTACTACGATACCCAAGTACATGCTTCTGCCCGGCTACTGAGTAGTAATGTAAGTAGTCTAATGCGACCAATCATCCTTATTACGGTTGTATAGGCCACATGTTTTTTATCGCAACTTAGCTCTTTCTGAACAATTTATAGCCCGTGAAGATAGGTTCAGTACATGGTCAACGCTTGTAACCCACAATGATCCTTTCGGATCCCCAAGACAGCTTTTTAGTCGGTACCCAAAGTCTTAACCAGCGGTTATCCGGTGACCTACAATTTGAAGTTCACAACCTGACAACTTGGACTACTCTGTTATTCAGCAAATTCTCCCACATGAGCTAAATGGACATAAGATGTTGACTAAATTTGATGCATGTGGGTTTAACAGACCATAAAATGTTGAATTACAACTCACCACCACCACCACCCCGCGATATCGCCCAAAAGTTTTAACGAGATCGGAGATTTTGACCTGTCTAAGAAGTTCTAATCGCGGGGTTATCGATTAGAGTTGACAGACAGTAACTGTGTTTCCTATCGAGACGATCAGGCAAACTGATCATTACTCACAAACGAAAGTGGTTGAGCGTTCAAATGAGATAATTCGGCCGTGCCTAGTGTGAGATCAATGGCGTAGTGGTCATCACGATTACTTCATGAAAGCGTGGCCGGAATTCTAATCCTGGCCGTGGCAAGGATATGCACTACTGACGAGCCCCAATGAGAGCAAAACTCGAGTCTAGTGCTTCTTTCCGAAAAGTCTATTTCGGAAAGTCTATTTGAATGTGATCAATTGTGGGTGATGTTCAATTTGAAATAAACGAAATCCCTGATTACTCATCAGTTATACTTCCATTCATGTGAAGCCGTTACTGATACACAAACAGAGGCATCAAACCCTGCCTGTCAAAGCAGTGGGCTTTTGAAGTCAAATCAAGTATTTGGTTTACACAACCCGAAGAGTTCCCCTCTTCGGGTTGTGTCTGGTCGTGTTGTGTGGGTCGTGCTACCAGACTGGATACTGATTACGATTGGGCTGAACATTGATTATGACTATTATCACGAAAGGTTGTGTCACCAAACTTCTTACATACTTCCAAAAGCGATTCATGAGTAACAGCAAACATTTTGCATGCGGTCTGGGAATAGAAGTACCATGGTTGGATAACCCTCCTTGCCTCTGGATGGGTTGCCGTTGACCGTTGTGGCTAACACGTGAAAACAATGTCGTCCAATTTAGGGATATTCATAGACGGGATCATTTGATGACAAGCTGAAAATATATAAACAGTATTATAACGTTGCCAATTTAGAGGTGCTAGATAAAGGTACCCAAAACAACGTCTTCGATATAAATGAAGAAAACAGTACTTTGCGGTTATGGCGTTCCAAACATATACACTGAGAATAAGTTAGATGGGGCAAGTCAGAGTTAATTATCATGTGGTAGACAATGTTGAGGTAAATATTGTATCATACTGATCAGACAACTGTCTAGTCAATTAGAAAATCACAGTTAAAAACTTTAACTCTTTAATGATTTGCATATATCTGATCCAACGGCCTTACCAAATATCAATTTTGGAAGTCCTCTCAGTACTTTACTAGTCGGGATACTCTCAATAAACGGTCAGTTAGTATTAGATCCAGAGAAACCAATAAAATCGCAATTCAGTTATTCCATACAAACAGTAAAATCATTTTTCGTATAGCCACCACCGCTCCGGTGTTCCACAACTGTCCACACATCATGTGATGATTCCACCTCGCTCGTCTTCTGTTTTGCGTTCAGTTCCGCAGTATCATGATAGAAGGATATAGCAATGGACAATTGCGGATCCGTCTGTCCTTCGTTTACTGACTGTGTCGGACGTCCAGCGAACTGTAGTCACAACAGACGCTAAAAACACCGAACACTACAAGTTTTGAAATCAAACCACACCTCTCCAGTGACTTTTGAGAATATGATAATTAGTTAGTTCTAGCCTGGTCTGGCACCAAATGTAGCAATTCGAAGAGGAAATTAAATAGCACAAGTTGGGCTCGCTTTCACTCGGCTACACTCAAAAATAAGTCAGGCAAGAAGTACATAAAACCTTGCAAATACTTTAGACAACACTCGGAAATCCACATGCAGAACGCTGTTGTTTATTGGAATTATTGATGAATTGTTAAAAAAAGGAAAGTGTTTTTTCTTGAAATTTGTTGCACAACTGAAGAAGATGGCACTGAGTCCCACTGGAGCAAGCATACATAGAAACATGTATAGAGAGCAGGCAGCTGGAATCCTTAGAGAAGTCACACGATCGTTAGTCACTGCAACATCCATGTTGTGACCGCAAAGGACGCTTTGCCTGCAAAATCGTTTATTGTAAGAACTCTTATTCAGGTCATGTTAAAAATTGGGCCACAAACACGTACACTCATTTGCACGGCAAACATGCATTTACATACATTGGGTGGCAGTACGTTGTCATTCATCTTGGTGGAACTTCTCCCATGGCGCGTACACACTATTCCGATAGTCTCTTCTTATCCGTCGTCTTCCTGGTGTTCGGAGCTTGCCCTTTTGTTCCTGAATGTCGCCTGTGAATAATATACTACTTGTGAGTAGTATACTACTCACAACGAAACTGCCTGTCATACAACATTCATAGACTAATGACATTTTGAACATACTATACACTTCACATTAAGTTGCCATTACACTACCAATAAAAAGAGTAAATGCTGAACGGCTTGGTTGCATGAATTTAATTCTTGTCTATAGCTGATGAGTAGTAGAGGATTTTGGCTTTCATATAGATTGAACATCACACACACTTGGTCTCAGCTGTCGCATTCCCATAGACCTTCCAGTCGGCCTCTTGTCTATAACACCAAAGAAGTAACAATTCAGGTTATTAAAGCTTGTTAAGAAGAGTGCAGTTTGGAACGTACTGTGTAGCGTTCGTTCCAAAATGTTCATGATGTAGATGAGACCCTTGAATGTGATTAAGTACAGGGTGTTGTTCTGCAATGCAAAGAGACAAGTATAAAGCGAGAAAACAGAAGTTGAATTTGGCCGAAGGGCCAACTTCTATCATTTTTGGCCATTTTTCATGAATAGATTACACATGAGTGGAAGGAAAGCCGATATATCATAAATATGCTACAACATAATGGATTCAACGTAACAGCAATCACTGCTCGTAACCGGTGAGTCCCACTGGTCCACGTCGAACAGGTCGGTAGCTAATTCTATCTAGCCGGATCTCATATGCCAAGGACACACTAGAGGATCGAACCCACATCACATAACAAAATATCACGGCGGTAGTTTTGTTACATACTCTTTTGACCACGCCATTACTGTAACAGCCTATCATGACCTTTATTGGTGAGTGAAACCAGTGATGACGATTAGTACGACCATTTTAAGCTTCCACAGCTAAAAAGAAGAAATTGCAGTAACAAGTTTGTGGTCAAATGTTTGCTTAATCCCCACCACAGTTTTTCAGTCCGGTAGCACAGAAGTAACTCTGGGACATCGATAAAGACCAAAGACGAACATCACTCACACCGTTTACAGGTGTTCGAAAATTAAACATGTTTGGGCTACAAACTCTCCTCTAATTGTCTCAGTCACCAGTTGCATACCGATAGCTTGCCACATTTTAAAACATCCGAAGCATTGATGAGAACAAAGCAGCCTTGTATACCAAACAGATATATAAAGCGCTTTTGAAACAGTTATGGTTTCTTCATCTTCAGACATTTATTCAAGAAGAGTAAATAGTTTCATTAGTTGGAATTCATTTGAGGCCGGTTCAGCATCCATGAAATCAAAACAACTTGGAGTAATCGATACGTTATTCTATCGACAACAGAAGGGGCTGATAAAAACAGCACAAAAATGGACAATGGTCACGTTATCGAACAGATTTTTTGAAAGGCATTTAAGTCGGTTGTACAACCTGCTGTGTCCCGCTAAGTGCGTGCACGCAGACAACGTGTGCGTGTCTGCGAGGTGAGCGTGTTTGCATGATTCGTCACTCCTGGCACGCCAGTGTGTCCGTGACCTTGCACTTGTCTATGTCCGATTGAATTGGGTCATGTGGCCTTCATAGTGGGCAGCTGAGCTGTAGCCTGCTTACGCATGCGTACTGAGGTTTTATGGTCTACCAACTTACCGCACACTCGTGCCTATTTGTTGTAGTCTGCACTTCTTACCATACACTCGTCCTTCTTACCACAATAAAACAAAGCGGTTTGGCTACACCTGCAATTGGTTAGTCTACATGTTACAATAAACGAACTACTTTACGAACTGTCTTTTGGATCTACGGGATACGACACAACCTATTGTCAGACACCAAGAGTGATGGAAAAGCGGCCGCTGTTATTTCATTCAAGGGAGGAACATCAGAGACCATTCGTAGGGATTTTAACGAACTAGGTATTAAGACGGTTTTTCCAAACGGTACAACAATTCGTAAAATCTTGATACACCTCAAGGATCTGTTACTTGTTGAGAGAACCAGCAATTGTGTAAGTAGAACAAAATTCAAGGACTACTCGCAAGTTTATGTTGGGCGGACGGCACCAGAACTTCAACCATGGTAACTGAGCCCTGAAGATAAGTATCCCGAAATAAATGTGAGTACCACACCATGATCAGGTAATCGGGAATTGCTGATCCCGAGTTGGACAGGTCATGAAGTTGACCTGCAAAACGTCGAGGTAATTAGATGAGGGTTTAGAACTACACAACAGCTTAGTTGCAAAGGTCATCGAAATTGCAAAGGTCAAATGCGTTGTCAATAGGGTTGACGGAGCTGGGCTCTCTGACATAGCGGCTGGTCTTGGATTTATCGAAAAGACTTGTATTGGTGACCGTAGGAGCCGACAATTTTAACACATTTCAAATTGAATATCACCCTTTCGAAAGGGGCTGACTGGAAAGTCTATCGGAATGCGAAAGTTGCGATCAATTGTGGGTGATGTTCAGTTTGAAATAAACCAAATCCCCGACTACTCATCAGCAATTTTAACACATCCACATTATGATACCCCTATTTACGTTCCTCAAGAACAATTGCCACTTTGGCCAACCCATATGACAGACTGCCTATTTCATTTCCGTTTAGTTCACGTGTCCCCGATCCGTTGTAATTAGCCATTCGAACCTAATATTGACCCCTGCCATATACACTTGATCTATGACCTGTTGCTTTTCACCTTGGTTACGTCCAGCCTGTTTGAAATACCACCACATTTGTAACTGGTTCATCTGATCTGAAGAAGCCTCTGCGTTACCAAACTACCGATTGTTCACAAGTTGTTTTGAGATAAATACTTCTGTTTTATGATCAGAGTTATTTTAATTAAACCTTGAACAGAACATCTTGTTTTTTACGGTTATCTCATATTTAACAGAATGACGTTCAGATTATCTCCAATGGCAGCCTGAAAGATCAACACAATTTCCGTATTCGCTACAACACAAAGTCCTCCATGAAATTGACATCATATTCTGGTCGGCAACAGTAAACGTCAGGTGCCTGACCGGAAATGAATTAAAGTGAGCACGCCAGACTACGTTGAGAACAACCTGATGGACTACTTTTTCTTCAAACGAGCAATTTTCAGTCGGCAAAACGAACCACCGTTGGATCAAATTGTGACTGCTGTTTTGTTGAAAGATGAGTATTTTTAGTTCAACTCGAGCAGTTGAGTTGAGTTACGCGTCGTCCACCAACGCAATAAAACCAACCGGGACAGTGTGACAAAACGACAGTCGGAAAAATCCGATATCATACGGTTGTTGGTTTGTTGCAGTCTGCTTTGGTTGGTTGTTGGCATGTGGCTGACTTGCTGAGTTGTATTGGCTCGTCTGATCGCAGATTGTTTATCTTTGTCCAAGTTGTGACCGATCCCACATTTCCTCTCGTACTTTAAAAATTCATCCGTTCTCTCTTTCTTCTGTTCTAAATCCCAGCAAATATTGTCCATTTGTTATATTCGATTAACCGAGAGCATAACATCCTTACTGTCAAACAACTTCCCCTGTGATGTCTGACTGATGTTAATTCATCCGTCCCTTGCTTATATCCAACTTCTTCATCGACTCCTTCATGATTTGTGACCTTCTGTTGTTCTGTCGCTGTAATGTCATTTTTCTATAGGCTGCAAACGGATTTTATTTTTGGACAGTTCAATGAGTCCTGCCAGCCCCTAGGGCCATCTCCTGTTTCCAACTGGTCAGTTAAATTGTCTTCTTATTTAATGAAAATCAAAAACCCCTACTACTCATCAGAGCAGCTTATTCTTTGTTAAACCCATCTGGGCTTTGTTTCATATTAGAGTACAGGCTAAATGGTCTTCATTAAGCCGTTCATCTCAAATACTGACCATGTTTTCGTTCCGACGGTAGTCGTTGGACTGCAGTGGGTACATTGACGAACTCTAATGAGAGCGAAACTCCAGTTTAGTGCTTCTTTTCGAAAGGGGCCGACTGGATAGTCTATGGGAAGGCGACAGCTGCGAACAATTGTGGGTGATGTTCAACTTGACATTGATTAGTGTTCATTTGACACTAAGCTTCATTTAGTCTACAGGTTGTTTACAGTTGAGGTTTCTACGAGGAACCACAAATGGGGTTTGTTATACTTAACTCATTTTTTAATGTTCTATTTCACTACCATATTAAACCGTTGCCTCCACTATAGTCTCCAGCCTCTGATGCCTGGTCGGGTCGATTTACTAGCGTCACTCTGGCTATTTGGCGCTAGCCTTTCGTTCAGTCGACATCGATTTGTCGTCCACATTTGGCACTGAGACGTGGTCATCTCGATTACGCGTTACGGACCGATTCTAAGGTCGTACAGACTCAATAACGGTACTGCAGAGAACGTACAGTATATTAGTTATCTCTCGCTTCAAATGTGAATCAATCGAGTGTCCAAGTAATCGAGCGAAAAACAAAAAACTGCGAAGTTATACAAGATCCCTACAAAATGGCAGAAATTGATCAAAAAACAAACCCACTAAAATAACGGAATTCGGACGGTAACAAGAACGATTACAACCATTAGGTTCTGAAAGGTATACTAATTAAAGTTGAATAAATTCAATGAATAAAAAGGATGAAAATCCAACAGAGATGTTAAAAAATATCAGACTTGTCAGCCCAGAATGTATGCTTTAGTAAGAGCACAAATGTTCAGAATATGTGCCCCCTGTAAACAAATCCAACATTCACCAACAACTCGACAGCGTACCGTACATATTAAACAAACCATAGCTAGCAGTTCAATCATTTCAGTACCGTGTGCCAAAGGACAACATGGCTTTCCATACTAGTGGTTTACGGGATCGGATGCAGAAAAACCCAATGCACCCTTCCAGAAAACATAGCGATTAACTGTGGCGCTACCCTCTCTTTGTGAAGAACACTCAAACATCTGCCCAATAGATATTCAGTCCCGGGAACACTTTGCTGCTAGGTCCTTCAGTTGATCACCCTTAGGAGCAGACAAGTCACACGGAACAGCAACGTCCCCAGCCTGTAGATCCTAAGGGACGGTAAGCCACCTGCAACAAGGTTGCAGTCCTGATGGGTGTCCGTGACACTACAGTTTCTACAACACGCAAGCGTTATTTGGAGTTTGCATGGAACCCTCTGTCTTGGGCTCCAACACTTTTACCTCGTCGTTAAAAGAAACCTTAATTTAACCGAAGCAACACCAGATTGCTAGATTGAAATACTCTGATATGTTGAGCATCAACACGTGTGAAAAGTATTGAACTGTTGCTGATTATTCGCCCAACTCCGACGACATAAGTAAAGCGAGTTTCAACATTAATAACTGGCTTGTTAGTCATGGTAGCATATATTCGCCAAATCGTTTTAACCATATTTTCTATACATCACCTCTATAGATAACTCCAGGTGGGTTAAAGCAATGATCAGTTTTAAGGCATGGCAAACGATCTTATGATCCAAAGCGTGCAGCTTTCTCGGTTCCGAATCCGCTTCTACAATGTTGTCACCGTTGTCGCTATATACAGCATCCGGAGCATCTCGTCTGTCCACTAACCTAACTAATGTCAACATGAACGAGTGGGCTGATTGTGAGCAGACACCACGAACCTGAAAGCATGTCATAATCGTAAGGCATGTGTTTGATTCTACCTATCTTCCCTCTGAACTGGCCAAAGTAGTTTCTTCTGGTATACTTGAACAGATACCCACCACTGATCGTCCTAATAATTGATAACTGAATCACTAATTGTCCACGTGGTTTATAAAACAGCGATTTGTGCATATAGCATTTACTGATCACGCGCTCGACAATCGTTCTCTTTTGACATGGAATCAAGTGTGCACATGGCGTTTCTAACTCGCAGTATTAATTAACTATAATTTGTTTATCCGTACCGTGCAAAGTTGAAGTAACAGACTTTGGATCCAGATAAAATATACCGGTCTCCACCGAGGCAGATTGTCTATAAATTTCCTATCAGTGGAGTCAAAAGTGAGTGACTTCAGGTCATCCAAAACGTATTTTTCTTTAGAAAGCAAGGTCGAATTATCGTTTGGTTGCCTCAGCTCGGACACAAAGATTACTCCTAAGTTGACCAGATTCTTTTAGTTGCCAGTATCTGACACGCATTCAAAGCTAGCTAAGCGAGACGGTCAATGCAATGCTTTCACCAGTTTCACCTAAGTAGTATATCGAGATACCATACAGCCGAAGATAGAACTTATCATGTGCTCAGTTCAAATAGTCAAAACCCCGAGGTCCTCATCTGCTGGTAAAATAAGTAATTACGTCATTGACAGGCTGTTTTCTGAAACCTATAAAAACTCCGGGTAACAGAGTTAATAGTTCATCTCATACGAAGATGCACGTGAGGCTGATCTCCGGCCGGGTTCATCTCAGCAAATAAGTGTCACCACTGTGATATTGAGGTATACACGAAAGCATTATCAAACATTATTCGTGTTTTGGTCTGGATTATTCACGTAAAGTACTAGGTGGTAAGATTGATACCACTGGCTATTATAATCAATACTTTAAAGAAAGATCTTCCCTATGTAGACTTTGTAACGACCGTATATTTCGATTTTAAATCAGGATAATCGAATACCTAAGAATAGACATCGTTCCCACGATGTGCGATTATCACGTAATTGGTTCATCTCCGATCACATTGGCACGCCTATTTCCTAGTATTCATCCGAAAATGGTAAAAAAAGCTTCCAAGTATTATAGCAGATTTCATAATTTAAGCGAGACCCAAGTGGGGGTAAACCTGGGCTTCGGTTGAATTCGAACTAACTATAGAAACAACATGCCCAAACGGGGCAAGCGCTCTACAAGCTGAGTCAAGAGCTCCGAAATTTCACACTTGGACTCCGTTGCTCGCTTAATCAATTGTGTCGAATGAACTCCGCCAAATAATCCAGTGGTTTGACGGCCCAAACAGGGTTTCTCAAACAATTCATACCGGAATTCACCAACCCCAATGGTGAACAATGAAACCAGGATTTTTTGTAATGAGGTCTCATTTTGGAAATAATTTCCGATTTAGCCAGAACTTTGTTAACTTGCTTCTAGTCTCAACTTACTCTGCTTCTAGTGTACTTCTGAGTTTGACAGACTTCAAAACGTTGGACAAACGTACAGAATTTTGTGAATACTATGAGGCTTATCTGTCCTTCTGCTTAGTTCGAAGAACCCTAAGAGTGCCACCTCCATACACAACATCAAAAGTAGCATCATTCCTAGACACCGCTAGAAGTATAACACAGACTGGAAATAACTGAATGGAATGCATGCATTGCCTCATACATTGCAGCTTGTATCATGAAAGTGCCGTCGTTAACATCTCTAACCCACGGGGATACATCACGGCTAATAAGCGAAAGGTTTTAAGGCCATTTGGCAGCTCTCTGAATCGAGATTCTTCATCACTCGAAGTTTTTCACGTCATCAATCGACTGTGCATTGTGTTCGGAAAGAGAAGTGCCGAGACTCTAAGGCGCTCCTTCATATAGATGACTCCGATTATTGACACCGAATAAAATTTGAGCACTGCTAAATCTGTCTGAACAGATCTAAGTTTGTCACTAATTCACGGTTTGATTTGTGAACTTAACAACCTCAGCTGAGACTATGTGATAAACGAAACAATTCTAGGGGTCCCGAAAACGTCAAAATGTCGGCTAAAAATTGTCTTTGTACGCTACTGAAGATAATGTGTAATTCAATCGGGTATCTTCACACACTGTTACTAAGTGATCAAAAGACAAGCTTCCGAAAATAACTAAATCCAGATGCTAGCGAGACAGACTGTAATCACAGAAAAAATTTTTTAAAATGTAAATGTGGTTGTAAACAGGATGAAAAACGTAGACGTTTCCAGGTAACCGAGTCGAAATGTTTGCTTTTACAATAGCATAAATGTGCAGAGAAGAGTGACCTACACCCTCTGCGGGCCAATTTAACGTTTATCAACATACCAAGCATTCTAAACAAAACATAACGATCAAGTCAGCAGCTGACTTCAACACATGACGGCACAAAATCAGGCTTATGATATTTCGCTGTTTATTTTTTGTACTGATGCACACAAGTAATCAGATAATAGGCATGTAAAAAATACTCTGCGTGCACGGTTGCACACACCCATTGTGAAGTTGAACCAGCAAATATTTAAAGACTTCCTGGTATGTTTCGAGTGAGTGAACTTTGTAAAGATGAGCTGTCATCAGGTAAAATGCTTCTGATAAATTCGTCTTTGACTGGTACGACTATCCGCAAAACAGTTGAGTAACATCCATTCGAAATTGAACGTCACTCACATTTGACTGCAAATAAGCGTTTCGGTTAGCCCACTTCGAAAGGAAGCAGTAGACTCGAGTTTCGCTCTTATTAGGGCTTATCAGTAGTGCCTATCCTTGTCCGGATCAGAGTTTGCACTCTGACCCTCGTGCTTGTGAGACTAGCATGTTAACCACAACGCCAGCAACTAACAATAGGCATGCCCGAATAATCAAATTAAAACGCCCAACCACAATTTTATATGAATAGTGTTCAGATTGCCCGATCATTTCGAAAGGAGAATGAACAGAATCACTCTGTTCTATCTAGTCCATAACTCCGTGATCAGAACTTTTCAGTTGGATTGAAGTTACTGTCTTAATTGAATCAACTAAGCATTTATTCATTAAACTACAAACAAAAGTCAGGCTGTTGTATTGTCTATAGTCGTCGGGAAACGTACATCCCAAAATTGGATCACAAAAGAGAACGATAAAGTGTACCGTGAAGTGGATGAAGCAGTTACGTATTAGTTGATGTGTGTGAACGGAAAACTATATCACAGACAGGGCTGCATACCTCTAACGCTTGTGGACAAAGGGTATGAACAACTTATATCAATTCAGAGCGTCAATTGCCCTGAGCCCAACGAACGGCAACCAAGAGCCAAATTTGCTGTTTTAGGTTCGGTCTGTATCACTAAAATTTGAATATTTGATCTATCCTTGACTGAATGTACACAGTATTGAGTTACACAGTGGTGAATATTTATATGTAAACGCAAGTCGGCGAAGTGATTAGTTGTGACAACAAGGAACAGTACTCATTTTCTGGGATTGACCACCAGGTCATTTGCGACACAATGCGTGTGAAAACAACAAGCAAGATGAGTAGAAAAATCGATCAGTAGAGATTACGGGCGAGGAGCTTGTTAAAAGTTACGTAATCCTTGTTTCAAATTAAGAACTTGATTGATTGGAAGTCCAGAAAAAGTAAGTGTACCCACGAATTGCTTCTGAACGCATGGATCAGGATTGTGCTGTCGGATGCTGTTGGATTCGATAACGGTCGTTATTCAGATTATGCCTATTTTAGGATAAAATTCGGGCATTCACGTGGTAAGTTAAGCATAACTGTTGGTTAACACGAAAATATAACGGCAAAGTCAGCTAATGCGTTATTAGGACTTGCGAAACTTTATTTGCAAAGAATTTCCGAATACAGGCTAATTGGATGAACACCTTATTTCACTGGTTAGTAATCAGCCTTGATCATTATTGTGCTTGCTCCAATTGAGAATATGTGATCGCAGCGCATTTCGTTGATTACTTTTGTTCAAAATACCTAGTTAACTTGTGGGCGGTCTACTCACGCTATTAAGAAATCGGACTTATTTTCCTCCATACACAGAACTACTGTTTTTTAACTCAACGAAAGATATCAATGTCGGTCATCAACGGAGTATGCAGTTACATAATCGCATGTGGAAATAATCTAAATTGGAACACAAAAATAGTCGGGGAGCTTTGTTAACAAAATAGGAAAGTGGGAAGTTGTTTTCTACACACATTCGTTGTAGATGCACAGTTTTAACACTAGAGTTCCAAGTCTGACTTCTATGCAGTTGTCTTCTCGTGGTCATCGTGTATATCTATTTTTTGGAAAGTGAATTACGTTCTTTGTGTTTTCGCAGAAACATCTAGGGAGGTAGCCATAGTTGCCTTACCTTTGGGCTATAGAGAGTACAAAGCCGTTGGGTTTAAATAGAAACGACTGCTTCTTGAACGTAAGAAGGAAATATGACTTTTAAAGATCTGTAAGGGTTGCTGCATCACTTTCGCGTTGTGCTGTGCAAATTGTGTGCAATTCTCCGTACGACACGACCCAATGGATTTCGAATGTCTCATCAACCTTCTACTATAGATTCTGTAGATGTACACATTCATATCACACTAATCGATTAGAATACTGTATAGCCAAATCGCGTGTGTTTAGCTAATAAACGCACGGTTCAAAAGTAAATTGTTCATTGCATCCAAACTGTGTCTTATTGGCTATACCAACTGTTCTAATTAGTGTAATACAAAAACCCTCAGAGATGCGACATTCCACTTCTGTCTGTCTGTCACTTCTGTCTTGCTGGAGTAAAAATAAGGTTTAATGCATTTGATTACATTAACTGTTCGGACATTCTGAAAAATCCAATACGCCAACTGCCAATTCGTAACCTTTTATCCAATTCACTGTAAAATAGCAAAACGGATAATACTGACTTATGTCAGTATTGTCCATTTGAAGTGTGATTAAATGTCAACAAACTTGCCCACAGGTCAGGGAGACAGTAAGTTCGACTGTCGGATTTTGATGTATCCTTCAGGGAATGTTTGTATGATTCAAGACCGCAACGTGTGCACGCACACACGTTGCAGTGCAGAATCGATTGGCAGTATCCAGCTATCAAACCATTAACACACTCTAGAGGATTTACCTTTTCCTCTGATTTATCTGCATCGGAAATGAAGTACAAAGCACACAAATTTCGATATTCTGTATTGTGCTCTTACAATCATTAATAAAACACAATCGACTTAACTCTTAACTGTGAATTTGTGTGAAAACATTTTGAGTTTATGTTGCAACTGGGTCCACGGCCTACGAGCGCGTAAACGGATAACAGAATAACGGTTAATGAAATTGCGGATAACGTAAAGGCGACCATGGGTAATGATCACGAAGTATACACAACTAATTCGTAACCACTCGGTCAATCCAACCATTCGAGGCTAACACAAGAACACAAAAAATTCTGGCCTCCGGATATAGCCTCCGGATATAGCCTCCTTCTCGTCATTCAGTCCGAAGTTAACATGGTCACAAATCCGTTCGTATTTATAGGCTTTGGGACTAGCAACAAAACAAGGTCAAAAAGAATGGACCAGGCAAAAGCTCAGACAGTACAGTGTCAGCGCGTAGCCGAGGTGACCACAAAAGTTTTCACGAAGGCTGAGGACGCTCGTGAAGACCGCAGAAGTACATGACCATGGCAACTGTGAGGGTCACTTCAGCCAGTTAAGGGCTAGACCGTTCCAGAGATGAACAAAACGGCATTTTAGGAGAATTGGATGCTTCTCCAACAGTTTATATATCTACGTGACTACTCGAGTTATGAACACGTCTGACTATACTGAGGGCTATGTGCTTAGGTGAACGGGGAATATGTTGCAAAATGATGTATATGTAGATTATGAATTGCAATACGAAGTGAAGAAAACCTATTTGTAGTGAAGAAACATGAGAAGAGTTAACTCATGTACTCTTCATCACTCATGAGTTATAGTCATCTGTTCGCAGGATTACACGCATTTCTGATATGGTACAGACAGATATGCCACGGTGATATATACTGTTGCTGTTGAAGGTACAGCCAGACTTTAATAACGTCGACACTCTATACTATAGACAGTTCTCTGTTATTGCTGCTTTTTCAGAGTCCGCTGAAACCTACAACGCCAATCCCTTGATATAGCACCAGTTTACCAAAAGTGCCAATTTTATGACATGCAAAGTAGTAAAACGCATACAGACTTTCTTATTCACGTTACTAAAGGGTATCCTTGACTTGGGTACAAGCGCATTCCAAAGAGACTCATCATGCGGAATGACCTATCAAAGATGTGTCACCCGAAAGATGGAGGTTGAGAAGTTTCCTCATCATCAACACAACCTGATCACGCATGTCACAACAACACCCAATGACTAATGCACCAAACCATGGGTGAACTGCATGCCTGTTTGACGACTCATCCGAACAGACAAACAACACTAAGAGATCAATACTCATTCGATTCACTTATAGGATGAGGTGTGCCTTTGGATACTATTGTGAAATATGGCGTCAGTTATTTGGCCCATTCAGGCAGTGAATGTGGTTGGCCGATCAACAAGCCATACATAGACTCAATCGATAAATGATGCAGTACGTCAGCAATACTCACACAGTTATCTATTAATATGCAAAAAAGTGTTTTCCAAAAATAATTCGGCAGAGCAGTCAGAAAGTTAATGCGAGAGATTCGAAAATTAATTTATGCTCTGTCATATTAATGTAATTTGCCTGGACCTCGATTAATAATGTGAGATGTGGCGAAGGAAATGGACTGAGGTTTCAAAGGTGATAGTAGAATCCTACCTCTGGAGCGTTGTATCTTTGCAGGACAACGGCATTTAGTCTTTTTTGTCACATCATGTTGACTTCGTCTTCTCTGTACCTTGAGGTTTAGCGCCAGAGAGTTTGCTTTTCATCAGAACAGAAAGAAAACATATATTGCGATATGTTAACACTTCATTTACTCTCATCAGTCGCAGACGTAAAACATGTCATATACAACAAACAGATAAGGACAAACAGGGATAGACATGCCTACAAGAACACCAAGTATTATATAATCACCACGATGGCAACCCGATAGGTTGCCTCAACCACTTTGGTGCACATAACGTGGGCTGGTAGGTTCGGATGAACATGTGCCAGAAAATTCGGAATCAAAATTACTCAGATGTTACTACGTCAATCACATTCATTTGTTGCTTTAGTTCCTTCAATATGCCCCTTTTCGAACTCAATGAGGATATCGGATAGGGGTATCATCTAGGGAGCTGGAACGACCATTCAAGATAGGGGAAATTTTGTACATGACATGAATAGTCGGGCAATAGTGTTTCAGCCCCTTTGATCGAATAGCGATAACACCAAAACGGCATTTTTTCTGAGTTCTTCGAAAGCTTCGGTATGAGGACAAACAATCGATACTGATGTCCAAAATTTAAACAACTAAACATTGTCATTTGAGGCTGAAGACAGTTATCAGAGTTAGTCAGAAAGTACCGTAACTTCAGCGCGTATTTCAGTGACATTGCATTTCTTCAGCTGAGCAACACGGAAGAGCTCCTAACTGGACAGTACGCAGACACACTGAAAACAAGTTGAATGTACACAGTCTCACAGAAATGTGATTAGTGGATTTCCCAGTAGAGTTCAAGTTTTTCATGATGAATGTTTGTGGGCTTACAATTACACAAAAATCTAAGTTGACTCACGAAAAGTCGTTGGTTTGTGTAAGTTAGACTACATTATGAAGCTTTTGTTACATTTCTCACGATACTATTTTGTCAGTAGTCTTGGACTTTGAGAAGTTCATCGAAATGTCTGAAAACGGGCTCGTTTACCTCAGTAATTCATGGAATACATTGAATTGTGCTTAAACGCACGCATAGTTTACTTGGCAATCTTACATTTCACTTGCACAAGATCGTCCAATCGTTTTGTAGTTCGGCTCGGGAGACATCATTTCAGTAACGTGAAGAAATATTCTGTCGAAACCAACTTTAGTGGAGCATTAAACAGTTGGAAAAGACCCACAGAAGACTGACATTATATGAGTTTGACACGAGCAAGCTTCGTTGTACCTCTATGGGTGTTTTATTGAAAATGGTTTGGACATGCAAAACTCTGATTCATAACAAAGTGAAAACAGTTAGTTTGCTGCAAAAAAATTGTAAGCGTCATCGATTACGAAGCGACATTTGAGGTCACGAATAATTCCGAGTCACGTTCGCTTCCTGAAACAGACGTCCATAATGGTTCGCAGAGACGACCGCAATCCGATTGCAACATCCCTTGTGCGCTCTAAAAGAATGATCTGTGGTGCTCTTTCTGCTGTGATGGTGAATGAACTGTTTTCGTTCTGTCGTAGTTTAAAACTCGGCACGATTAGTCGAACGAGCAACAAAGAGTGTACACATGATTTCTGTCATAACGTGTTTACTTACACAGTAAAAGGTCACTTTTTAAAATATTATCAAAAAAGCTAGTCCCCTTCAAGAATTCCGAGAGAAAACGTGATTTATGCGATGTTTTCCGGATCAACACTTCACACAGTCGTTTTTATGTTTCCACTATAACCAAGCTGCACGTGTGTGCAATATGAAATATTGATCGGAAAAACATCGCACGGGTTATTAGTGTGCAAAAATATTATCAACTGCATACTACCACATGAGATTACAGAGCGGAAAATGTGTGTCAGGTGTGGAACTGATGGTGCACCTGTGTGGATACAGCCGTGCCATTCGCCAGTAGTCAGTCATGATCAGTGTTACCATGACAGGGGCAAACAAACAGACTAGTTTTTGGTTGTTTCATCAAAATCCAGTAGTGCGCTTATTCGCAAGGAATATTGGATGTCAGGTTTTCCGGTGATGCGACTGTCTTAAAACAGATTGTGGATGAGTAAACATCTGCTCTCGAACGAATATAGCCTCCGTATAGAGTAGGCTTACAGTTGGATTCATATTTACGAAAAGTTGATGAGGAGAACATCTACAACTATGCAACTGTCTACAAACTATCGTTTTGAATTTTACCACTGACCATACCGTTTGACGATAATTTAAATTTGCCCACTGAATAATGTTCATCCACCTGCCATCAACGCGACGATAAAGATTCCATGGGTTCCCAACAAACGAAGTCTTTCAATGATACCTTTGAACACTCAGTGACAAACAGGTGAAAAGCATAAAGTAGATCCACGTGTTTACTGGGGTCCGGGCCGGTCGCAGTGATGATGTAATGGTATTGTAAGCCAACCAGCTTCAGGAAAAATGCAGTAAACGCTACTAACCAATGGCAGATTTCCAGAAAATTGATTCCATGAGCCGTGAAGTGCTGTGAACGGTGTTTGATAGGTTCGGATGCCAAGATAAGTTAATCAACTTATTCAAAATATCATGCACACTTATGAAAGCGAATTTACGGTCATATGAATCCACTTCTGATGATCTTGAAATTACAACTGGTATACCGCGACTATGGTCGCCTGTTGAACCTGCCACTTGGCGGTGCTTCAAGCGTTGTACATAAATAGATTGCTCGGATTTTTGCACAATGTAGGTGGGCTATTTACACTCAGTGAAGAACTGTAGCAAATAACTATGGGTTTCGCGACCGCGACAGCCACGTTTGGTGAGCACATCAACACACTGAAGGCACTTTCACTCTTTCAGCCTACTTCGGGGGAAAATTCTGTGTCTACATCTAGTCCGCATCAATAGAGTCAATATACATGGCTGCGTAGACTTCCGATTCCTAGGTTGCCACTAATCGACATATCTTTCTGTGACCCGTGAGTTGCGAGCTCTTTTGACGGTGCATTCGGACGTCTTGAAAGACGTATCTGAAAGAACCGTAGCCTGAAGGTGAAAACAAACCAACTTATTGTTGTAAACCCTCCTAAACGGTACGCTTGTTTGATCTCAGTATAGTGGTACGCTCGATAAAGTCGGATTCTCGCCCCGATAATAATTCACACGAAAATCTCGGTCCCGAATAGTACCGCGACTGTCCCGTATTCGCTCCTTAAGCAAGCCAAAAGACGCGTTCAAAATAAGAAGCTTTGTTCCGCTACAAAACGGGTGCGACCAAGGCGACAAGGACAAAAGTACTTATAGGGTGCACGGTGGCCATAAGAACATTTCCGAATCATAAAAAGAGAAGGACATTTATCGGAAAAAATAGTTAGGGTCACAAATGGGCACAACGGAGTAAAAAGTCTGACGCATAAAAACTAGCCAAGATCACCCTCTCGGCCGCTGTGAGCAGGTCCACAAACTAGGACAAAGTCAATCGTTTTTTTTCCTTTCTCACGGCGGAGGGGCCTTGAGACAGTAACAGGGTGGGGCACCCTAACACTTATTTACAATGCTGTCCACTTTGCTGTATGGCAGTTCAACTTGGAAATCGTTTCAATGGAATGTGCTGTATCTGAGCCGTTTTCATCTATAATGTCTAAAATGCATCTCGAGTAGACGGTGGGTAGACACAGTTCTGAACACTGAGGTAAGTTGAAGAAGAGACACGAACGAGACGGAAGCCGTGCTGATGCTGGGACGCATCTGCCGAATGACGGGGAAACGGATCCCGAAGACTCTGTCGTGCGGGAAACTGATACTAGGTAAGCGAAATTTCGGTAACCAAAGGTCACGATACCTGGACGTCATGCAATTAGGTTTTTGCATTGTAATAACCATCCTAGATCATGGAACAGGGCAGCCCTGAGTCAGATGGTCTGGAGAAATGTAATCCGGACTGGTATCCGAAATTTTAATGAGCGATGGTTGTACAGTCGTGAATTCACGCGCACGATTCGCAAAAGAACTGTAAGTGCCATAGGTTGTGGTGATTGGACCATACGATGTTGCGACGGATGCGGCGCGAATACGCGGGCCGCATAATTTTGTTGACAGTGTTTTGTTCGCAGTACACCATGAACGAAGGAAAGATGAGTGCGTTAGACGCATATAGGCTGGCCTGATTATGTAGTTGCATATCTTTGCTTTCCTTCGTATCCGTCGTGTAGAAAGTCACCCCCTTCCCTCGTCAGAATCCTTGGTCATGGTGACCTCTTACCCCTTCTTGGTGCCCTGTATGCTAGTGGTTTTGTTCAGTTTCTCAGCCCACATTCAAAAATGTTTCGCATTCCTGATCTATTCAGAGTGCATACATGAACGCTCTTATGCTGGACCACCCTTTTCTTTATACGTTTAATATCTTTCTTGCAAGCTTAGTTCATACCGCTGGAGTCTGTTTTTTCTGAGATCCGAAGGTTTCGCTCTGATGCTAGAGTATTATATGGTCAACCAGGTTTGGCATGCAAAACTACAAGGATCTTCACTCACAAGCCTCCCACTTGTGACTCACAAGTGGTACAGAGCGGGCCATACATTGTGACGGTAGTACGCGGGAGTCCCTTTACCTCGGTCACTGTGACAAGCCAATCCGGAAAAGGATGAGGCAAACCGTGGAGGTTATTCAGAGCACAAGTGGACATAGCCTCGAACCGGACTTCTTTCAGGAGTACGATTAGGAAGGACATCCGAAGGCTCAGCGGGAACGGTTTCGCGAACATGGATTCAAGCGCACGGTGATCTGTCGGAAGTGAGTTGCGATGAAGGCGGTCGGGGACACACTGGCCGTCACGCACTGGTAAGTCACTGACAAACCCGCGGTGAACCGTCAGCAGAGAGAGTGAATGTGCTGAACTCTGGTTGGTTGTTTGATAATCGACGTGCACTTGCTTCAGATATCTGCACTAGAGTGGCTCATTGCCTTCTTTTCCTCAGCCTTTTGGTTGCACTGTATCGTGAAGGTTTCCGTTTATGTCTAAATCAGTGCTTAAACCGATTGGAACTTGGCATTTCACCCCAAGTATCTCAGTTTATAGGTCGAAATATAAACTCCTCTTGCACTGCAATCACCTTGTCTTTTTGCTTTCCATCTTCGATGCTACCATCAGAAAGTCTGTCATGATTACTGATGAGTAGTAGGGGATTATGATCAGCACTACTTAAAAAATAGCGTCCATCAATTTTAACCGAACCTGTGATTTCAACTTGAAGAGAGGTGCTAGTCATAGAGCCATCGACAGGAGGGTTTCTGTCCGCTCTCGAAACAATCCAAGCAGTACTCACAAGCGAAGCCGACTGAGCGATTGTGTATAATAATTCGGAATTAACTAATGCAAAGTCCATTGCGCATTGGTCAACGCATGAAAGCGTGGCCGAAGTTCTGCTCCCGGTCGTGGCAATGATGTGCTAATAATGACCTCCAACAAGAGAGAACCCCGAGTATAGTGTCTCACTTTGAAAGGGAACGGCTAAAATTTAATTGTAAACTGCGATCAATTGTGCGTGATCTGCAACCGATATCGACCAAATGCTTTACTATTCAACCCGGTCTTTGTATGGTCATGCATTGCCCCTTCACTAGTCCTGTTCTGATTCAGCCAAATATACATACTTATGAAGCATGCATCGGTTTGAACAACAGGATGCACGAGTTTACTATCTCATGAGCCGTTTATCGAACCTAAGGTTCAGAGCTCTTCGCCACAGTGCAGCAAAAGGATTTCTGATTTGTCATCTCCATAAATGTGATTTTGTAGTCGACTACTCCGTAGAACTTCTTGACAAAATCCAGTATTGTCTTACTGAGGTTTTTGGCGGAAAATAGTGGGCTTCTTTTGTGCTTAGACGCAATGGTACTATTGTTCAAATAACCATAAGGTTATTGCACTGAAAATGAAACACACCATAACTTTTGCAACCTCAATCTGTTGTTCGTCGTTGTAGTCTTCAAGGGTAGCCGAATCACACCCAAAGTTAGTTACAAACGTCTCCCACTTTCAAGAGTAGGCATATAAACGCACACTGCAAACTGTTTGCTTTACACCTCAACAATATGTTGATGACAAGGGTGATAGGTTGTCAGTTACGCTGTTAAGGAGATCGAACCCGATTGTCACGATTGATCCCGACAGGAAACACCTCGTGGTGTACAAAATGGAAATTTAAATTTAGCATGACTTTTTGTCCATCTTCTATGTCGCTGAGATTTGTCGTCTGGAAAACCGTTTTGATAGTGACCTGCCAGAATTGATCAGTTTGGTCATACCGGATAGTATTACCTGAGTTGTCCACTTGCATGGCCCAACTCAGATTATGTTAGCATTGCAAAAGCTGGTTCCCGTATGAGCGATGGAGTGAACCAGCATGCGAATACTGACGTGTGGTCTACGGGCACAAAATTACCACCGCAGTTGGACTACATCCCAGACCTACACAAATTGGCAGCGTACGCCTTACGTACCATCCAAGATAATATGCTATTCGTTTCCTTTCTGGAGCACTTACATTTCAATTAGGTGTGAGATTTATGTCCACATGCGTACCATGAATAGTTATAAGGAAATGGGCTTATATCACTGCATTATTTTTCTTTCATCATCGCCAAGGTTAATTTAATTTCAGACACCTATCACTTACAATCGTTGACCCGATCGATACCTGCCCACAAAGGTCATCATTATTCCAACCGCTGAATACTGCTGACGCCTCTTACTTGCTTCATCTACCTCGGTATTCTCCTAAAGCGCGTCCAGCATTTTAATCCGGAGCATGTAAAGAACATAGTGAAATAAATCTGTCCTCTAAGCCTGAGCTGACCGTGTTCAGTGTCTATACAGCAATAACATACGCATTGCGTCAATCGACCATGCGGAAGTCTTGCTACTTTTGCACGCGGTGAAACCCGCAGACCAAAGTTTGGCATGCGATGTGGATCGATCCATCGACCGGACGGATCGACCCAGCACCGGTGCTGATGTCCACAACCATGGGGTGCTGACCTGGCACTTGGCTAAGCTGCCCTGACACAAAGACGTAGGCGTATGGGAAGACCTGACTACTTGGGACATTGGAATGTGTGTGTGTGTGTGTGTGCTTGTGTGCGTATGTGGCCACAATAGGCCGTGGGTACGTTTGTGTGCTTACGTGTGTATGCATGCGTACATTTCTTACTGGTTCGGAATGGCGAAACCATAGCCCCCTTGGCAGCCAGTACGTACACCAACCGATGTGACCCACGTTCGACGAGGCTTCTGCACACTGCTTTTGACCAGATGCCCAATCCAGGCTGATCAGTGACACGAAAACATGTGTGGACTCTGACAGAACCAGTCTCCCTCAGGCCGTGTGACCAATCATTGACTTGGGATAATGTTTTGCATAGGTACCGTAACCGTCCTCTGTTTGTAAAGAAATGACAATTTTTGGTGCTTATGTGTGTCCCACCCAAACTCGAACACGTCGTTGTAACTTAAATAGTAACCCCGGAAAGAATAAAACAGACCACTCAGATATTCTAACCAGGGAAATTCTCAGTGTGTTAATTTGCGGTGCGTGTATTTCGTCTTGTACACACAACTCAGCAATAAACAATTTGTAACCAGCGAACTCTAACCATTTCCAACTTGTAAACAGACTGAAGTGTGAGCAAACTTGCCACCGTTCAACGCCTCATCATAACCTCACTTGTTCCCTGTACGTATATTGAGTGTTGAATTCGCGAATGGTTCCCATCAAACGGATCCGTTAACCGGATCCGATCATTGTGCTGTGTGACCAGAACTGAATAGAAGCTAACTTCTATTATCCCCTGACCAAAAGCCCCTTAATCCAACTTTTCCCATTCCCTCCCGCACCCAGTAATCACAAAATTCCATAATTTCCGACCGACCGGAGGATTTTAGAAAAGCAATCATTCAGACGTCTTCTCAACTAGAAAATGTCCGATCCAGAGGCCTCTTCAGAATCATCGGATTTTTCCGATGGGTACCCAACCACAACTACAATCAGTACAGTGGCTGTACAAGCCGGGAGTGCGCGAATCGTGTTGGCAGTGTTACGAGTAAGTTAGTCAATTTATCACTTGCATGCTTAATAGCAGTTTTATTGAACAAATTTGAATTTTACCTAAATAAATTTGGGCAATGTTTAGACAGTTGCATCCGTCTGTTATTTTATCACTCATCTAAATTGGCTAATCATTTTCTGCTATCAAAAGTAAAGGTAGTGAAAAACCATTTTTCCGTACTGAACGCACATGTGTGGTGAATTTCTGAACTCTGTCTTGTGTTCAGAACAACTTGTGAACAGTCAGTAGTTTAGTTTATTGGTAACGTTTCGTTTCTGACACAAAATTTTCTTCAACTCAGACGAACTCGTCTTATTTCGTTCAATCTGTGAAATAAGACAGTGTATTAAATAAAGCAAGAGTAGCCTATTATTGGAATCGACCTTGAAATGTGTCTACCTTCGGGTTGTCACGATGTACCAGACAATAGTGAAAACCACTAGGACCTGATTTTAGCATTAGTTTTGTTCGCTAAATCCTGTTGTGGTAGACTTTCCTTTGAAATGTTTGGTAGATTCCACAAGACCTTCTGAAAAGAGTGGATAACTAGATTCGGTTGTGAGTTCCGAACTCCCTGAGTGGTGTTTTAGTTCAAGTGACAGAGTGTATTCAGCTACAAGACAACACGTTGCCTGGGGAAAATGATGTTCACAAGTTTCGCAATACAGTCGAAACTTGGTCATGGCGCCTCGACTACGATCAGATGGTATGCTGAGTAAGCTGGTGATATTAGAAGGGCAGAAGGAAGCCTGGGAAGTCGTGGTCTCATGCGGTACATTTATCAAAGAAGTACACCAGACTGCAAAGTGATGAACTGAATACTTATTCGTATAGAAGATGGGTACTACGTGCAAATCAGATGAAAAATGTATGTGCCTTGTTGTTTGCCTGTAAGTAATAGTGATCACCACATACATTTTCATTGGATTGCTGAAAAGCTACCAACCTCATATGTTGAGGTGACTGAGTCTCTGAGTGGCCCACCCAATCAGGTTAGTTGTCGTAACGGTGAAGTTAGTTTGCAATCGTTTTAATGAGTTATTTACCGTGCCAATAGCCTTATGATTAAGTAACCTTAGTACAGAAGTATGACTTATTAATTTAATCTGGACGCTACGTTTTCAGTCGAAAATTGTAGTCAGTGCCGGAATGGAACTCAGACGTTTGACCATATTATCATTTAACTTCATATGCTCAAGCTACTCAGCCGAATGACCTAAACTGCGAAAACCGGATGACAACAAGCAAAGTTGTGATCAGTTAGTATCTAACGGTATACAAGCGAGCACGCCGAACAACTGGAGAGAGCAAATGGCTACGCGATGGGGGGCATACGAAAGCTTGATTTGTGAGTGAACATCCACCAACTACGATTTGGTTTAAGAATATCCAGAAATTGCCAGGTTATGGAATTGACTGATGCGATCCGAACTTAATAATCGTTTCCGTGTTTAAAACAAAGATAAGCTTATGCAGGACAAAATAATGCACACTCGCTTCTAACATGAACGCAACTGGTTAATTTTCGTCAGTGCTGGTTTGTACATGTTCAAAAACTATGAGGTTATGTTGAGTCGAAATTTGCAACACTTCGCTTTATCGGCCTAGCCTGGTTGCGTTACCTTTGGTCATATTGTACCTTTCGATAACCATTTTGCTTAATATCTCATGATTACTGATTCAGATGGGCAGGTCAGTTTGAAACACACATTTCAATCTAATACAAGAATATCACCATTGATGTAACAAAAATTAGCTTGGAGGATTTGCTAACTATGGCGACAGCTGAGAGTGAAATGTCCGGCTACCTCTGAATTTCAACCAGCCACATGAACCACATGTTCTAAGACAGTATGTACCCTAATAGCTGAACTATCCAGCCGAGCAGGAGTTTAGATATTTCACAGTAGGACTCCATTTATCCAACCATCCTTTAGGGTGTTTGGTGTGTACAAAAAAAGTGTTTTCGCTGCATTTCACAAATACTGACCAGCTTTGTTAATTTGCTTCATAAATATGGACTGCTCCAGGTAAGACTATAGGAGTTGGAAGTGGTTACTCACAATAGTAGAATCTCAAGAAGTTTCTGATTACGTAACTGCACAATAGATTTGGAATCTGTATACTTAAGACACTTTGTCAATGTCTTTAAAAAAACTTGTGGCAAAGTCTACTGGGCAGAATGAATAAGCTTGAAATTTTAACGATCGAAACAATTAATCTGCAGTTTTTACGCTTCCTATTTCCAATCTCGGCTGACCCTAATTTAATGACTAAAAATGTATACTATTCGGAAGATCCGTCTTTCTGAGAACATTTCAGTGATCGGTTTCAAGCATTCACTGAATTCTGAAATTGGGAACAGTTCAGGGGACTAATCGGTTATACATGATCAAGCATGAAGGTGAGAGTCGGTAAAGGTTAGACGAGTGAGTTAGCCAAAATTAAGCGTAACGATTTGCGGAATATCATCAGACCAAACTCAGAACAGATTGGCTAACACAGTTGTGGCAAAACTAAGGTGAATGGTTCACTGTCGTCTATCTGGTTAAGCGTGCCGTCCATATACTGGGGCTCATAGCATGGCGGGACCGACCAGAGCTCATCGTTCAAGAAAATGGTTAAACCACGTGATCTGTTAAGTGTTTGTGTTGTTAACGTTTAACGAAACAGTCACAATTTTTAGATACCAAACGTCAGATAAACTATATGGAAGGTTATCAACATTATTGGTCTAATGCCGACACCACGCATAACATTTGTGCGTGATTTAGTTACAAAATCTGTGGCAGTACGTATGAATGAAAATATAGCTAGCTGACTAAATCAAACGCGTACTTGCAATCCTTTTGAAACGTTTCAGACGATACAGTTATATCTACTTCGAATTTTATTACACGGATCATAATCCGGATGATAATTCGTTGAGGATTAATACTGATTTCAGGTTCATGATAAAGCACTTTTAAATCGTTTGATACACATTTATGAAAACCTCTCTTATAATCCTAATTGAAATTGAAGTCTAAAAAATAGCAACTCGCACCAACTGATAAAAATCAGCGAGAAACGTTTGTACGATATATCTAGCAACGCTTATTTAGATTAGTAAAAGTAATAGCATGCTGATACATAATATGCTATGATCGTTAAAAGGGCTGATCACTTATTGACACACAACAAGAAGTCAACAGCTGGATTACCCACTTGATTTGTATTGTATTCCTTTTGAGTCTATTTGAGTTCCTTTTGAGTCTCAACGCAACAAGTGAATCTGACTAACAGTTTTTCAACTGAAACATGGTTGATGTCTCAACAAACATCAAGTAAATGAAGAACTAATGTGGGTTGACTCAGTTGTGGCTCTTGTGCAGTCAATTATGAACACTTATTAGTTCCAGTGAAAAACTGAAGTGACAAACAGTCGTCATTCTTGAGTGGCGTGAATCAAAACCTTGAATTGTCGAACTATGGTGAGAAACTACATATCATGATATGTTGATACGCACGATGTAGATGGTAAAATGGAATGGGGGAATATGAAACAAGGGAACAGCTGGTACTGACCCTATAAACGATCTTTTCAGATCATTGTTTTGTAAGTGAAATAGTTCTTGCCTCTGTTGAGAGACAAGGTAACACTGATTATGTAGAGCATCTGGTAGAGGCTTGCTTGCCGTTTTGGAGAGTGTCATAATCACTCAATTGTGGTTACTTTCACTAATATCATCAAAATCACTATTGAGATTAACGTCACTAATATCCGAACAGGTGGATACTTGTTGGCTATGTAACAGAAATACTTCCACTTCCAACGATTCAGTATTTCAACATAACGTTCCACATATTCTTTCCAATCGAACCAGGTATGACTGTAACAACTCAAGCTGGTGAACGAAATGCCATCGATTAACGCCATAATAAGATGGAACTGAAAACCATGGTGACCTCTAGATTATCGTCAACAGTTTCTGATTAATAAAGCTTTGTTAAACTTCATTCCTGCCCTACGATCACCCAAGACAAGTACACAAAAATCAGGACGGAAATCGAAAGGACAGTGGGTGCTTTTCGATCAGTGCATTAGGCTCACAAGTTTGCTGGTGGGTTGACGAGGCTGTATGTTTGTGGAGTGAACGAAACATGTCACGTGGTCCACTGCCCAGGTTTCCAAAGTCCTATTAATTCTGTTTGTAATGTTTCTTGATGATTACCCTCAATACGGCAATTCACGACCGGTTTCGTCCTTGTTTGGGCTCTGCCTATGTAATAATCGCCGCAGCTGTGAATGAATTGGCAAGCACAGTGATAGGAAGACGCAATAGAAAATACTGGTTTCACCCAGGCAAAGAGATCTCAGCTGTTCCTTTAGTGACCATTGAAGCTGAGGTAAAGAAGGGTCGTTCAGTGACTTTCTTGAGTGACCTGATCAATGTTTCCATAGATTTACTTCATCAGCCATTCGCAGAGCGTCTCTCTTGTGGCCTCCGTTTTCCGAAACCGTGGGCAATCATAACCCTGATTTCCTACAGATTTGAAAGACTGTTTGCTGTGGTGGAAACCTTCAATCGAGTCCTCCACCCCCCGAATCCAGGTAAACGCATTACCGTCACACATGTTTTGAATAACTTAAGCACCTGACGAAACCTATTGTTATATGCATTCCGTACACCAAATTGGACGGGCTCGTCCCTCACCAACCGTGTGCTCGAGCAAATACCGATCAGAATCCTGCCACTTAAGCAATTTCAAAGTTGAATCAGCTGCTCCGTCACCTCGAGGTCTAGCAAAGACTTTGGTAATCGTTCACGTGGTACCATATCGGCATTTGTGTGACCCAAGTTTTGCGCAGCGGACTCATCCATGCCAGCCTGTCATCCCGGCCATCAGTTTGCACAACAATGCCAACGTGCGCTTACACCCCGCATTCGCGCGACGCGTTCTCACAAGGTCACACGTTAGGTGTGGGTCAGTTAGACCGCCTAAATATGTCGACCCTACGCTGTTAGTCTGTTCGCGTCCGATTGTAATGGGCGAAGCAGAACAGCACTAGACTCTTTTGCTACACTTCAGTGTAATCAACCCGTAAATCTTCTACAGTACAATGGTGTTTGGTCCAAAAGTCAACCTTATACCCTTTAGCTCTGTTCCTGCAAACGTAAACGTATTTAAGTAGTAAATGCACGACGAAAATTAGTCCTTGAGGATAGCATGATAAAATGCAAACTTCTGAATTTATTGATCGTGGTCGATAGGGACCGCAGAGGGAGCCAGAAAAGCGAGACAGACAAGAACCCGGCGGCATAATCACAGCGTAAACATGTTAGTTTCAAGTAGAACACGAATAACGAATCTGCCAAAAGGCTTTATGATAAACCGCTATGTTACTCATACCTGCGTAGAGTTCGGGATCTGCCAGATGGCAAGCAAACAGACTGACTGCAAGAAGACCGTTTTTATGTGTGCTCATCAGCAATTTGTCAATTTCAACCACAAAAGCAAATAAATGACCATTAAACTGTGTAATCTCTTATTGATTTACCGTGAAGGTTGTAATTCAGATGTAAAATTTCAGAATTAGAAGTCTTCCATTTACGTTATTTATAATGTTGGATTTGGAAAAACTTTCAACAATTGTGAAAATCGTTCAGGTGAATTGTCTAACTTGTAGTTAAACAGTGATCGAAAGAATTCAAAAGCTCCAAGGACAGCAAATTCAAAACTGGAAGTGTTCGATCCTATAACGATTATAAAATATTTTGGGGACTTTTGAAGGTTTACAGATTGTGTATTAGGTAAGTAACTATATATATTTTCAACACGTTTGTCGCGTTACTTTATCGGATAGATGGATGTAATCCCTGTAGAAAATAAATTTGTTTTACTAGTTTGATAGAGTATTGAGGAAATCGTCTTGAACGATCTATAATAACGATCAATTTTTGAATGATTATTTAAACTAAGAATTGTCGCAAGGCTTTTGCGGCAAGCATAATTTCTTCTAATCAACTGGAGTCTGAATAACAGGTCAACAAGAAACAGAATGGATTAGGAGAAATTTCGCCTGCGTCTAAAGAAGTCCGTACACAATGTTTGGTCACTCAAAGAGTGATTGGGTGGATAATCAGAACATTGAAAAAATTATTCATATCGTCTTCAGATAACTGAACTATCGGCTGAAGGAAGTTACAAATGCGGTGCTGACATAACTGTCTAGTTAGCTCATGCTAGATATCGATTCAAGTGTAAAGGTAATGGTAGTCATAGCAACATGCTGAAGCCAGGCTTATACAGAGTAAACAGATTAATAGAAGGAAGACGGTGTCTTTAGAAATTGTTTATCACTAAAACAATCCGGTGAAATTTTTAACAAAACTGCGACACAATATAAATTGAGTAATGCTTTTTCTTTCCAGCTTAATGCAACATGGATTTGAGCATCCACGCAAACAATGATCAATTCCTGAGAGTGTAGGCTATTTAAAATTTCGGAATAATGATCACATTTTTTTCTTCATTTTCTCCAAACAGTGTGGTAATTGGATTCGAGTTCGAATTCAACGAATGGAGCCAGATCTATATGACATCGGGATGAATGCCGAGGAAGCTCGTGCATTGCTTGAAGTTCACAACCATCTTGGTGAAAAATTATCTGTAAGTCACGTAGTGAGATAACCAAATTGTTTGTATGATGTTCTTTCTCACCATATTCTAATAATCGACGAGTTTCATCCCGAATCATGGAAGTATAGACATTTTTCACAATAATTCCCATTTGTAGCACTTTTCAAACAGGGACAAATGTACTTAGCAGTTTAGTTTGCCAAGATCTATGAGATGGGTAATAAGAATCTAGGAGGTTTAAGTTGGATGGCATCATTAATGTCGGTAGATGATTTCAAGGAATTTACTGATAGTAAAGAGCATAGTGATGATGCCTATTTGATCATGTCTTCATGAGTTTATGCTAATATTATCGCAATGACCAGGAATCGTGCTCACCACTATTCCTGAATGAACGTTGTTTAGTAGAATATCTATTCAGTTACCATAAAATAGTTTCCGAATTTAGACAGTAAGCGAAATAACGAAACTAGATGAATGACATAGATGTCCTCTTCAATTTGCTGCTGAAGAGCAGTAAAGGCTTATGAACCAGATATGACACTATTAAACTAGCGGTCGAAATACAGACGGTAGAATGTGTTTAGCTGAACACATACATTCAAGTATGCTTAAGTGAGTCGGACTTAAGTCAATAACTCTGGATACAGTGCGAATGGATTGTATTCAATGTATGCCGTTGATACTGAAACTTACAGCTTTTGGATTCTTTCGTTTCTAACGGGGTACTGAACGGTACGCGTGATAAACAGGGAAAACAATACAAACTGTCACCTAAATTCTGAGAGTTCATTATTAGGTTGAACGCTTTTTGAACCCCGTTTGGATCCTTCATGCTGAAATTGTTTAATAGTGATCTGGTAAGAAACGGAACCTAACTCATACGCAACCACGGGTTACTGGATCCATAAATCGCGATGGGTTGATTTTGAAGATTGACGTAAATTGTAAGCATATCGGTTGACCGAATGAACGTACTCCAGTTTGGTATGTCAGTATGTATTCACCATATGCAAGTCAAACGCTATGTCATCTAATCGTTCCATCACAGGTTTTCCTGCTCATTCTATTAACTCAGTGAATAGAACTTGAGGCTAATAATGCACACGTTGACGCCGGACAGAAAATCAGAGACTGCTTCGCTTTCAAAAATTGTTATATCCTGTGTTCCGGTGTCATCGAGCTCATCACACACGGTTACACTTATGTCCTCATCCCAAATTTGACAAATATACCACATCTAAATTATCGGTCACAATAACCTGTGAGCAATGTGCAAGATCCCAAAACAGCTCCGGACGCTAAGTAGGAAAGAATGCTAAAACTGTGATCAAGTGTTTGTGGCATTCAACCGTTAGCAAGTAAAATCCCGGCTACTTATGAGTAGTCAAAAGTCCTATGCAGTAGGCATAAGACTAACGGCTCACGTCATTGGATAGTTCCCGCGGATCAGAATTCACAGCATGATTGTTTTTTCCTCATAAGGGTCATACTATTTGAATACTGCTCACGAGCAGTTGTGAGTTAAAGTGCAAATGTGAGGATTCGATTCCGCCTTTTTGGGGGTTTATGGAGGTTTAGTCAACACAAGCCTCGCAAGCAAAACAGAACGAGGTCGACTAAAACTCTGATGGAACACGTGCACCATTGATAAACTCCAAGTAGAACAAAGCCGGAGTCCGATGGGGAATCCGGAAAATTTGTTCGAATATGGAAGCGACTACCAACCACGATTGATGTTCACCTTATAACAAACAAAATGGCTACATGGGCATGAGTAATACGAAAGTTGTTGGCTCGAATCGCTGACTAACTAACTCTACTCAGTAAGATCCAATAAAAGCTAACCAAAACTCGATTTATGGGTTTTGGTGTGATCATCCGGAGAGCTGTACCTCTTTACTCTAAACCTAACCCCCCAACCGATACAGTTGATCACGCAGTTGTTCCTGATCACACAAGCAATCAGTTGTTAGAGATCTACGGAATAAAAAGGCTTTTCGCGTGTGGTTTTAGAATTTAGCTATTGTCGCCTCTGTGGCGGACAAGTTTCGAATTGATTTACCGCTAATGAAGTCATAACGGATGATCTCTAGACAGCATAGTTCTACTTGGTTGAATGAGGACTCATTACAACTGGATAGACTAGAGCTAGTTAATTGGACAGTTGTAGCTGTTCAGGCGTGAGTATGCAACCTATGTTAAATAAGGCGGTTGGATGTAGTCACAACACCACAGCAGCAGCCCACACGTACCCCCTAATGGTATGAAGTGGTCGCAGACAGTCTTGAAAACTGGCCGTCGCGCAGTTGCACTATTCTTGGTCCATACCCACCCCCATGTGCAATTGAGGTGGTCAGTCGATGAAGCTAGCTGCACTGCCTGTATCGTGAGCGAACGTTATGATGACGACCACGATTGTGCACTGGATGTAGTGAGGCTGACTTATCAAAGGTGCCACTGGTTTTGAATGCACATCATCGTGTTCAATTTGCTGATTCTTGTCAGTCGTTACAAATCAAAACACTCCAAATTAACAACGGTGGGCCCCGTTAGTAGAGTTGGACAAAGACTATTTCAGATTGCCAGTTTGCACCGTTTACAGCCACAAGGGTTCGAAACGGTATTTGTAATGCTTCCTGATGCTTATCCTCAATCCGACAGTCCACAACCGGTTTCATCTTTGTTTGGACTCATCAGGCAGAGATGGTCTGAATGGAGTATCGAACAAGGTGAAAATAAGCTATAATTCGACTACATACAAACTCCCCTGTCACAAGTGATGCTCATAGAACTGGTGGCCGAGCTGATAAGAGCATTGTTTCGTAACATGAAAGGTAACTTGTTTGATTTCCCATTCAGACCGTATCTGCCTGATGAGTCCAAATAAGAACAAAAGTGGTCGTGGACTGTCTGATTGAGGGTGAGCATCAAGAAGCATTACAAAAGCATTACAAAAAAATATATGAACGAAACACTTATGAAAATTAGTCGCTTCAGGTGCCAATGAGTGCTGATACGATATAGACAAAGGAGGCTATCTAGTTGGATGGTTAGATCAGGAAGTGAAGCCCTTACGGGAGAAGTCAGTTCTGTTGTTAATTGCGTAAATATCGTAGCGCTTTCGTTTTCGGCTAGCAATTCAAATGATGTTCTCGATAACAAGGAATGCGACAGCTGCGATCAATTGTGGGTGATGTTCAATCTATATGGAAACAGTAATAAATAAACGGATCGATGGAAGTATGAACGATTTGGAACATGAGCATAACGGAAGAGGGAAGATGTGTGTTTGGTAGTTCATTGTTTCACAAGGTGTGTGATTGTGTTTGCACTCGTATCTCGGGCTTACCATGTCACATTATGACCAGCATAACACACATTCATCTTCAAGGGTCGACACCAAATTCATGTGATACACAGTCTCGTAGAGTTTTTAAGTCAAGATGATAAACCGAATGCGCCATGTCATTAAGATATCACGAATAGTACTCCCAACTACGTTCTATTTCACAGGACAAACAAGAGCAAATCTCCCAATTGCTATCTCGCGCTGATGACCTTGTCACACAGCAGACTTCAGAGAGCCAGACTCAGGTGTACGCTGCAATGGCCGAATCTCTGA
>JTDE01001548.1:0-67130 GCA_014338405.1 Paragonimus skrjabini miyazakii | reverse complement strand
TCTACTTGGCGTGTTGAAACAACGAGGGCATCTGCTCGAATTGGCTGTCGAATGCTTCGCTGCGGCTGAAGATGTTGTCAGTCAAGCGGAAAAGGTAGAACACCTGTGCCAGAAGGGTGGCTGGGGTTACGATGTGGAGTCAGTCAAACAGCTGATCGAGGTGAGGTCACTGTGTACAGTAAAATTATGGTTAGCTGAAGTTCTAACACACATTTGACTCTCCAGAATCTTGATCGGTGTTCTTTTCTGTATATTTTCGTCTCAACTTTGGGTCTGTAAGAAAAGCTAGATTTTCCAAGCGAGATACCACAAGTATTTTATCAAAAATGGTATCAAACTTAAACACTAACACACAGCGGTTTCCTTTTTTTAATCGAACAGGAACATGAAACTCTAAAACGGACAGCTCTTTTAGAACCCACGCATCGAATGCTGAATGCAGCGAACAGTCTGTTAGACTTGCTTGGCAGTTTGTCAAATCAAACCGGACCGTCAGCGTCGTATTCTGCCAGTTCTGGAGCAAATCAAGCGAGTGTCGAAGCCCGTGAACGTGTTGCTGCGATGACGGCCAAAGGTGGAGCTGCCCGCCGCCACGCAGAAGTTGCTTGGAATCGGAGAGACCGACTGCTTCAGCTCCGCTTAGCTATTGTATCTATGGAGACGGAATTGGAGCGTATAGTTGATTGGTTCTTAAAGGTTAGTGGTGGTGTAGAATTACATGCCCTTGACTGCGGTTGAGAAATCATTGCATAGAAGGTGGCGTACTGAAACCCTCATATTAATGGTGCAGCACCCAGACTATATGTCAAATGTCTATTCGTGAATCAAGGATCGTTTGTTAAAAATCAATCATTCCAGGCTATCCATAAAGACAGAACGACTGAAATTAAACTAATACAAACCTCAAATCACTGAATCCGTCCCAGCCATTTGAAGGGGATTGCCATAACACACAACTTACAACACTGATTGATTTTGAACAGCCTTTCCAGTTGTTAACAGGTAAATAACTTGAAACCAAAGACAACGGTTCTTAAGTTAAATAATAAAGGTACAAATCGATTCTGATAGTGCGTGGTAAAACTTAGATCATGGAAAGCAAGAGTTGTCAGGTAATTGTCTCTGAGCACATCAATCAAGTTATCGATAAGCATCCATTAAAAGAGTATACTAATTTGAAATCTGTCACTTTTGAGCATTCATTAGGACAATAAACGAGTATACAGTAATGACTATGTGACCTACATCTGACAATCGTCTTATGATGGGAGACGCTGCTGCTGATTGTTGCTCACTGGCTGTTGCGCTAATGCATCACTCAGCCACTTTAATGGCTACTCTTTGGCCCTGGCAGAAAGCAATCGTTATATTTGGTCGATGCAAATGTTCCTACAACTGCAAGGAACCTGGCAGATGCTGTGACCGACGGAAAACCTAACGGTTCGTTCTTTATCGAAGGTAAAAGTTTCCAAGTGGTTGGTTTGGCTACAGTACGCACGCGGCTGCGACTAGGAATAACCACATTGCTAAACGTGTCGATCGCAATTGTTTTTTGGGCACTCTTACAATTGATGTGTTCGCAGGCGTTAATATTCCTTCATTTTTTGATTAAGGGCGTTCTGACGTGATCAATATACACTGCGGATGCTCTGAAAGTCACCATAGGACTTACATCACCTCGGTATCTTGCTCAGTTTTGGTCCAATTCACAGACCGACTGCAATTATAGATGCAAGTGTGTGCAGCTTCTTGTATCAGCGTCTAGACAAGTTCTTGATGTTAGGAAAACTCGTACAACAAATACATATTCGACTCTTACAAGCGGTTGTTCTCAGGAGGTCATCGGCGAAACGCCAGACAGCTGTTTTGATTGTGCTGAGTCCTGTTAACACCATGCACGCCGGGAATTCGATCTCACGGTCCATGATTGCGTCAAAACAATGGTCACGACCAATGGGTTTGCTGGAAGATGTATGAGTTAGTTTCAGCAAATGTTGCAACTTGCTTGCTAAAGTTAATAACACTCATGCAACTCTAGTGATCGTAATTTCGAGGTCTAGTACGTAAGCTTCTGGTCTGTTGTTCTAACATTTGTTCACAGGAGGTGGACTCACGTCTCCGGCCTGTCTAGTGTTGGCGTAACCCAACAGAGTAAAAAGAACTATCCACCGTTTCACTTACGGCCATTGGCATCAACAGCTTGCAAAGTCTATTAGCCCCGGAATGGGCCGTGGTGGATTTTTAATTTTAATCCATGAGAGAGGGTGTAGCGACTAAAGAAGGTAGCACACGATTTTACATTGGCAGGCAGATTTCTTCAGTCTCAGGGCATTTGTTATTTCTATTGTCTGAGTCTATCCATCTTAAGCTAGTCACGAACATTGAAGGGAAATGTTGGTAGTCAAACCAAGTGCAGAGTGAAAGAAAAGACACAGAAATAGACGCACGGAAACATCGACCGGTCCCGAAGGGACCATAATCACAAACAAAGAACAGGGGCATTCAGACTGATAAAAGTGAAAAACTGAAGCTGAACGTCTGGTTAACCATGTTATTTTGATCTAAAGGATCGTTGCACATGAAATTATTGTGTCTCGATCGAAAAATCATCCTTAACCCCCCATGTTACACGTGTTATCTCACCCAACCTCAGGTTGGCGAACCACGTCTATTTGACGCACAAATTGGCACCAGTTTGTCCGAGTGTCAATCTCAGTTGGATCGTCTGATGGCATTAGGCGATGAAGTGCGAGAAATTCAAAGTCAACACACCCGACTGATGCGACATCTGCAACAGGCATCGAGTTCTGAGAAGTGGAGAGGCAGTCAACCACGTACCGTTTTCGAAACGCTAGAAACTAGCCAGCAAGAACTGGAGCGTGAGTTGCAACGTAGTTACGGTCAATACGGACCGATGGAATTGGACACAGGAGAGGAAGATATGCGTACCAGCAGCGAAGAGACGTGGCGGGAAACGCACGGAGCTTATTCACGACTGGCTGATCGAATGCGAACCACAGAAGCATACATTTGGGAATTTTTGGATCGACTGGAAAACAAACGACGCCAGTTGCATACTGGGGTGATCTACTATAGCGAATGTAATGTGGTAGGTGTTCACGTTTCGTGTTTATTTTTATGTCATCACGACAGTTCCTTTCCGCCTCACTAAGTTGATGTGTACCTTTGCATTTCCCATAAATATTTTCTACTTGAAACATACTATGTTTAGTCCAACAGACATACGGTCATAAGTCAGTAGATGAGAGAGTTCAGCTGTATAGTTAATGAAAAATATTCATAGATTTTAGACCATATGGGTAGTTATCAAATGGAATAACTCACTTTAAGTTCAAACTGAGTCAACATAAGTAACTGGTGTGTATTTTGCCATGTGCCTGAGTATTGATTTCATAATTGTACTATGTCCCGTAATATTTACAAGGTTGTTATTTTTAATAGGGCATATCGACCAAGAGAGGAAGTTGGCATATACAGTAAGGATGTATGACGGTTCAAGTTCACTCTGCTTCACACTAACTGTGATTTCTCACGGCCATATGACTGGTATTTCGATTTCACCGTCGAATAGGATGAAACATTCAAGTGCTCAAATGCATCCCTAAGTTTCTCAGAATTGAGACGATAATGACCCGACCCCATTCATCTCCGTTTCAGTTGTTAACACAGATTTATCAGTTAGAAGCCGATATGAAACAGAGATATGAACATCCAGCCGAAGGTCTGGAAGATTCCTTCTTTGAACGGTTGAACAATCTGGAACTGCGCTTACCAGGTCTCCGACAGACGTTGAGTGATTTGCGTTCGAGCCAAGAGGATATCGTTGTCCAGTCTACACTGCGTAGTCAATTAGGGCTGGCGACGCCGATTCCACGACCCGATTTCATTCAATCTTCGGTTTCTGTGAACGCGGCCGTTGCAAAGAAAAAGGAAATCGAAGACGGAATAGCACGATGTCGCTCGCTATTCTCCACCTATCAGGAACGTAGTATTAAGGCACAGAAACGTCAACAGGTGCAAACCCGAATTGAAATGGTAAGCATATCAGACTAACCTTGATTTAGTGTGGGCTAACAAATTTAGAATGGCCAAACCTTCCTTTGAATGGATTTTTCTCCGTCTGCTTAAGCATAATGACGCGCCCGTAATCGAGACTGAAACTCGGCTGAAGTACGGAAGTTTGTCCACCTCTCAGACAAACTTCATACTCGACCTGATTAAGAGGTTTTTGTTTGTGTTATAACGCGCTCAATCGCTGACCCAGAACCAAGAAAAAGAATAGATGTGGCAAAAGCGCTTATTGAAAAAACGAGGCGAATTTCATTAAACCACACAGGCTCTAAATTCATATGTCCAAAGGAGTACGAAGCACGTTACAGAGGGGCATTAGAAAGTGCACTCGTGAATACAGTTCACATATGTACAGGCGTTCGATCGCACAGCTGCAATCTGATTAATTGAGTGAGCTTGATTAACTGGGTGAATGGGAACATATCAATTAACTCGAAGCCGGATCGATCAACTGACATGATGTGATTTGCCTTTGCTGGTTCGTTAGGAGATGTGTCTCCTAACAGTTTCATAAGTAATTTGTTGCCATACCGCTAGCCTACTGTTGTTAATGTTAATCACGAACAAGACCAATTATGAAAGTTCCATCGGCATACGTTTGTTAATAACGCACAACTGTGATCACCCAGCGTTCACCACTGCATATTTTGAAGGAACGTGTATATCAGGATCTGCAACCGATCAACGTGACAGCCCTTCTGTCGATAATTTTTGTGACTCAAAAATCAAACGATGGGAATTCAATATCATAGCCCACATTGACTATTTAGAATAATTGGCGTAGTTGTCTGTTTTCAAAACACCTATTTCAGTACCATGCAAACACCAATTGTTGAAACTCAAAGTGGTATCTTTAAGGAGAGCCCTCAAAATTTTTAAAACAAATTGTTTAATATCGATTGCTCATCGGCCGCTGTGGCGTGAATTACTGACTACTGATCACTAGTGTCTATGATGTGATCATCGAGCAGTGTTGGCATGAGCCCAGTGTTATCATGTTTTTTTTATTCATGTGTGCTAACCTCACAACTTTGGTTATTTTTTCATAGGAAAAAAGACAATGTTTTAGACGGGTGTTATGTTAGGACTGCTCATGAAAAATAACAATCGCTTTGTTTCACGCCACATGGTATTCTGACACGAGTTTGGACAATAAATATCACTTGTTAGGCCTAGTTTTTTGCTTCGTTTAAACCATAGGACCCAGCAAATATCAGCTTGTGGCCAGCCATGCTAAACAAAAAGACTACTCGTCATAGACAACAATAATTAAACCATGTTGCCTCAACCTTTCATTCTCTGTGGTAAATTATATACAACCTACTTACAGAGTGATAGCCTACCTAATCAAATTCTAGATCTTGTCGATTTGTTTGGTGATAGTTTTGTCTGACCTACTGAATGAAAAGTATGTACTTTCTATCTGTTGGTTTCCAGTTATTCGAATGGCTACATGAGCGCATCGAACGTGCTTTGATTGAACATGCAAGTATGGGTGTAACCGCTGAACAGGTGGCCGACTTCGAGGACTTCCATCGACGTTTGGAACACGAGCTAGGGTCTCGTGAGTCGGAATTAGATGACATTAGAGCTGGAATCGGTCGCATGTCGCCTTCAGCTGAGAAGGCTTCTCTAGAGGTAAGTCCGGTATAACCTTGCAACCTAACCGACTTTCAAAAACAATGAGTTAAATAGTGATCATGTAATTCAAGTCAAGTGAATAAATCTCTTTTTCCAAGCAGAAAACCTTAAAATTATGAAAATGCTTCTTAACGCTCATTGTTTTGAATACTTCCTCAGTCTTTAATTATTTCTGGTTAACAGCTGCTAGTCAGCGACCTGATCTCCCAGTGGAATCAGTGTCACCAGACAATTCGACAGCGCCTTGGTCTGTCCGACAAATTTCTCAGTCTTCTTCGTCGCGTAAGAGAGGATGAATACCAACAAAACTTGATTTCCGAGAGGATGCATCAACTTGATGGTCTTGAATCATCTTTAGCGAATGGCGATCTGTTTGCTGGCTCGGTCGGATTTGAGGGACCCGAGAGATTGCGGTCCGAAGTAACAATGCTCATCTCACGATTGGAAGATCAGCAAACGCTTCTGCGTGACTATGTGGATCAGGTAGGTTACCCGGTACAAGTGAGATGTGTAATGTACGACTGCTTTTAAGCTTCTCGTTCGTCAGTTTAAAATGATATGAATCCCTTAATTTTTTTAAAATGTTTTTAAATATCCAGGTTACCAGAAGAGCCGATCGTGATTTGAATACAGCCGAACCGGTGCGTTACTGTCAACTACAAATCCAACTGAACAACAGACGTCTGGAACAGTTACGTGAAAGTTGGATTGGATGTGAACGATTTTGGGAACAATGGAAAATGGCTCGTGAGTACTGGATCACGTTCACTAACGGAGCCAATCAGGTCAGTCAAGAGTTTAAATTGCAAAAAAACTAAAATCAGATGGGCCCGATCTTGCCTGTGTTATGTACTGAACACTTTTCAGATTTGACACATCTTTTGTTTCGGAATTACCTCCAGTAAACCTCAGGGTTACTGACCACAAATTCGACCCTGTTGGATGGTCGGATCTGAAAATTTACTAATAATTTTGCGTGACGCCACTCGGTTATCTCTGCAGGATGTCCAACGTCAATCAAGTTAACTTTAATGGGTAAACACGTAGATCTGGTCCTCTTAGTCAAGCCAACTTTCTGGATGATAGCTAGCTTGCCGACTGAATCTCTGTTCATTTACGCCATATAAACTCACTTACGTCCGTTGGTCGATAGTGGATATTGAAAAAACACTAGGCAGGGATAGTTGACATCGGCTCCTTTTGGCAACCCACCGCATTTCCACAACTGTGGTGTACAAAATCCACTTGCATAGAGTGTAAGGGGTTACCGATCAATACGTGATCTTTGCTGAATAAGACTCATTGATCCACTCACCGTTTCAATTGACTCAGAGCAATTACACCGAGCTCAGTAAGTTCACCGTCAAAGGCCAAGCGTTTATAATCGATCAGAATACGGAAAGCAGACTGATTAGTTGCAATGTTGCCAAGGGAGGTTGGATGATGGAATACACGTGGGAAAACTCAAGGGTGATCAATTCAGTGGTGGCACAATCATTCCTGCAATGCAATATAAGACTCCACGCTACTTTCTGGTCCATTGGACGGAGGAATTTGGCCTTTCTGGATCACGCTGTTAATGTGTTTGGCTTCAGGGGTTCAGCGACCAACTGTCGTGAGGTGCGAGGTGGACAGATGATGACTTGAGAAATGAGGCCGTTCACCATGGAGTTGGCCACTGTAGATCGGGTTCGTCTCTCAGGTTGAGGATCTCGCGACTCACAGAGTCGGTGGTTGGAGACGGTAGGTCAGATGATGGATAATCAGGCTCAGTGGCGGGAATGTTATCGTTGTTTGACTAAAGTGCACTTAATGAGGCTGGGTAGGTGAAAGCCGTAAGGAATTTGTCTTGCTGATGATGCCTTACTTTCTCCTACAGCTCAGTTGTTTGTTTGACGATGAATGTTTGAATACAGATGTAGCTATTTCTAATAGTTGGGTTTATCCTCCTCCCCTTCTCTTTTTTCCTCTCTGCTTGTACAGGGTTTGCTTTTTACTTCATGGTTGTATGGCAGTTGAACATCGGTGATAGCCACTGATGTACTGCTATCTTTGATGGTGATGACAATAATGACCGGATGTTTCATTATGATCTACTGTAGTGAAGTTTAGATCATCTTACAACGAAAACAACCTTTTCAGGACGAACTCACGCTGGTTGCCTTATTACATTTTTTGCTCAACCGTTTACTGCACTGAGGCTATGGTGTCCAGACAGGCAGGGGTCTGGTGAAAACCGATTAATCGAAAATGAGTGCTATTCAGCGAAAGTTATCTAAGCAGTCGGTACCGATAATCAAATTGACGTGAGCAACAGTATAGGCAGTTGTGAGCGCTACCTGGGTCCATTGTATTATTAGGTCGGAACAGGCTAGCCGATGATAAATGACTTCGGTAATTTGTCTTAACAAACCTTATCGAATGAGCACTTACAAAACATGTGGACTGAGCGGTGGTGGCGATCTCACTCAGTTCTTTTTCCCAAGAGTGTACAACATGAAAGGTTGACCGTAAATTTCCTGTTGGGTTGTTGCTATGTTTACTAACCGCTGCGTACGACCGTCTTAACAAATACATAAGACTATCTAAATGACTGTAAATGGACAGGTTCACGGTCGGCCTTGAAGGCTAGCAGACACTATTTGTGTTAACACTGCAAATTCGGGACAAACAAATTTCCAAAACTGTAAACTACATACGTATCGTATGCTGTCGATCTGAGTGTTACAACTGTCTATGTCCTCTGATTTGCATTGTCCATTTCAGCTAGAAGAATTGATAACTACCTCACTGTCTCGCATGTCTCGGGCTCCGCTACCAACCAAGCTGGGTGAATGTGAGCGCTTCACACGTGAGCATCAACAAGATCGAGACGTGATTGATCAAGTTAGTTCCACAGTTCGGTCACATGCCCAGCAGCTGGGTAGCATGGTTGGTGCGAGACCGGACGAGCTTTCAGGTGGCGGTCGGGGTTGGCGGCTGGTTGAAATTCCAGTTGGACCGGATGCCGGATTGCCGGCCTCCGCATTGGGCCGACGAGTGCGCAGCGAGTTGGCAATGCAGTTAGCCGGGCTAGAAACACGCTGGGCGGCTTGGGATAGAGCTTGGACTACCAGAAAAATAGAATTGGAACGACGCGGCTTGGCAGTCGGGCGGTTAGCAACCATTGAGGTGAGTATCATCCATACCAAAGTAGCGTTAATCAATTATTCATTTCGGCTGTTATTTTATATTTATTTATATATTATCGGCAGAGGAAGATAAACGGAAGTCGATCTGATGATACTCCGTATAATTTTCACATCTTCAAGTAGTTTTCCGTCAGTCGTATTATTATGGATTGAACATCATTCATAGTTAATCACAGCTCTCACATTCTCATAAACTTTTTATTCAAGCCGTTTGGCAAGCGGCAATCGGATCGACTTTCACCTTTGTGAGAGCTCGCCAGTAGAGCCCATTCACGCTGCAACCGGGATTTGTACCCCGGCCAAGCTTTCTTGAGGTAACCGAGTTAACCACTACGCCATTGATCTCAAATTAAACGCGGCTAAATTACCAGATGAAAATGCTCATCTACAATCGCCTGTGATTGGAAATACAGCAGCTGCCACTAATTGGAAATAATAATCACTTCATATTAACCAAAAATTCCATACTACTAGAGAGTTATATCTTGTTATGCGATGGAAATTCCTTGTGCATTATAAAAAACATTAACAACTGCTTCAACAGGTATAACCAACTATATATGTGTTATTTGGTGACTTATGACGTCCCACAGAATGCCCAGAAATCTCGCATCCCACTGTTACATATGAAATAGACCGAATGATCCAGTATACGCACTCTCTTCTGGGCTACTCACGCATGTAATGTGTGTGTACTGACCCTTACGATCAGTCACACAATTACCTATGAACAGTGAGTTGGTTAGGCGATTATATCTAAAGCAGATAAGGTATCTGTTTTGTTTTCTCGTGACTAATATCAGTTATCCAGATTGAAGTTACTGATCCTAGTGAATTTGCTATGCAAAGTTTTACTTAAGTTTTAATGCCAGTAGCTCATATTTGTCATACTTTACAGAAACTAAGATGTGTCAGTCTAGCTTGGAAATTTATTCTAAAATGGGTATCAACCAGAAAGAGAATGTGGGATACAGTCAACTGTTTCATATTAGTAGCTTTCATTTCGTCAGTAACGTTGGACCAGGTTCAGTTTACTGATCTCTACAACTGGGTCAAGAATGTGAGAACCTCAGATTCAAAATAGAATACTGCGGGTTTTCCTCTCCCCGGAAATCCTGTTAATCCTGGGTACTCAGGCTTAGCGGCAAAAAATGAATCGAGAGTTTTTTGCATTGTAACTGTGAAATAAGGACTATCCCTTCGACATATTCACTAGACATCTAAATTCTTCTGAACTCCATATGTTATTTCTCTCCAACCAACCTGAAACCATAATTTGAACTAACACCTATCGTTTCTCCAATTTCTTGTGACTGTACTTGCTCCATTTCAGGAGGTCGAAGGAGAAGTAGCTGCAGCAGAAAACGATTTACAGAACATCTCTAAAGCAATCTTTCTGGACTTTCCCGTGGAACAAGTGGAACGAGCTGAGAGGGATCTGAACCAACTGGAGGCGACCATTCCGGTAGATACTCTAAAGATATTCATCATATCAAATATTAGGTTTACATGTTTGACTAATAATACGCATTGGGCACTACTTAAACACCTTGTCTAGGTTTGAGTGATAATAGCAGCCCGATCTAAGAACAGATCATTTGTGCTCATGAGTGTGTCTATGGGTGTGAATAAAAGAAATGAAATGAGGCCACTAGTAACCGGGAATTAGGATGCCCATTAATTTACCTACTTATTGAACGCCTCCTATGTGGTTTGTTGGATATCACGATCGGTTGAGGTAGGTTTCAGGTGTCACGAAATAGGGATGCATGTAACTGTACTGGGCAGGATTACTGCCTCATTCATCTTCGGAACGTATTCCGTGAAGTAGTAGGTAGAGTCCAGTTTGTAAAAACAATACACAAAATACCATATACAATAAGTATATAATATCACATGTCTCACAAAAACAAATCAGTTTCTGGGTGGTTTTGATGTGGGAGGTAGACTGAACATGCAGCCAAGGCTCCTAACAATCCCAGCTGTCTTCAAATCAATAAGAAGAAAACTGTCCAAATCGAAATCTCGGGTGAGTTGTAATCAAATCAGATAAGCATCCATTACATCTGTCTTGGTTGCAGTAACTCGGTCAACGGTTTTATGAGTACATTACCAATGTACACAAAAAAAACATGACTAAACTCACTACGATACGCATTTCTATCCAAATAAAGTTTTCAATTTATACACTCGCTCACAGATAACAAAATCAAAGGTAAACGCGTCTAACCAATGCCAGTCTGTGTGACATTTAAAGCCGTTAAGACGTGCTAAGCGTAGGAGGTACAGTTTATTTATAGAAAACACCCTGTGACCTGCATTAGGTTCCTTGAGGTACCAACATAACCTACTCAAGGAAGTGAACCAACGTGTCTGTCAGTTGCAGTGTTTGAGGCCGTACCCCTTTGTTCGGAATGAAGATTATGATGACTCAGATGTCATCTTCACAACATTAGTAGTCTGACCATCTCTCCTGAAGAATCGACCTATCCAACGAAAATTTATTTCATCTAACTTTTGCCTTCACACAGGTACTTCGTAATCGGGTACGTTCGACAGCTCCGGGACTTCGGCTGCAATTGTTACAGGGTGAATTCGATGAACTCGGTATCAGCGGAATCCCCATTGAAGTTGTTAACAAACATCAACAGTTAAGCACACGTTTCGATAAGCTGGCTGACGAAACAACGAAATGTCGTTCCGAAATCAATTTGACACTGAGATTGTTGCGAGCTATTGCTGTGGCGGATAATGCCCTGTCACAGTTGACCTTCGGTTTGCAAGGTACTCAAAAACGTGTTCGCGAGCTTCCACGTGATGATCATGAGCGAATCCAATTGCTGCGCTCTGAAGCTGAAGAACAGTTAGTTAGAGGACAAGCTCTGGTCAACATGCACGTCCCAACTTTGGAACAGTTAGCGACCCAGCATCCAAGAGGTAAGTCACGCCACGAAGTTCACGATTTAGCCTGATTACCGTATATATCTAACAAGGTAAGTTTGTCTATGGCCAAGTTTTTCGGCACGTTGCAAACAAAATATACCAGTGATATTTGACAGCAACAATTTATCCGTTGTATGGAACGCTTTATTTGTAAATGTACAGCTTACCAAAGTTGCTGGTTGCTGATAAACTGAAGGCAAACAGCAAAACCATCAGTTGCTTTCTGTGTTTAACATGTAACTACGAAAATGGGAATTACTGCCGAATATTCTTCCATCGAACTCGTTATGTCTATGACTTTGTCAGGATCACTCTACTTGCATGTGGTTCTCGAGAAACCTTCAATCTTAGGCCTAAATGTGGTCCCGACACCACATGGGAGCACTGAAGGAGGTTGCAGTTTAGGTTCATCGTCACAATTTTCAAAAATTGTTTAGCGATAGCAAAAGTGAATTTTTATGAACTAGGTTAAGACTATCTACTTCAAAATGTCTTTTCTAAGCAAGAAGTCAGTTACTGTCACATGAATATGGTCATGAGCTGCACGCAGGTCTTCACTGAGTCATCTTATTTTGTCTAAACTTCGTCCAAAAACAGCTGCGGAAGCCCGTCAAATAATCCAACCTACTGTCGCCAGATTCCACTCCGTTGTGAATGAACTTCAGAGGCTCACTGACGAGGTTCGAGTTCGTACAGAACAATCAATAAATCTCATGCGTCCGGTGGGGGTTCCCATTGCTGCCGACATGGTCACTAGTCAGCTGATTAGTCCGCCAGTGAGGCCGTTGCCTCCAACTATTGTGAAACCGTTGCGAAATGTATTTACCGACGAAGGACAAACAGCTATTCTAACTACAGAGTTTCACTCTGGTTTGCCTCCAGGTACGTATGTTGCATTGTTCACATTATGTACGTTTGTATATGTTCATGAACCTAGTAGTTTGTAAATGTCACGATAATGGTTTATTCTTACTTTTGAATTGTATCACCAGACGCAAATCCGTACGATCAAAGCCAACTACAGGCCTTGTGGTTCAAAGATGGGCAACAGATTGTTACACCGGATTACGAACCGCGCCTCAGCCCGACCGTAGCTGAATTAAAGATCGCTGAAACGCTCATGGAGGACACTGCGCATTTCAGCTGTCGTATCGTCACTCCGTATGGCCAAGCTGAAACATCTTGTGATCTAATGGTTAACGAAACGCACAGCCCGGTTAGTTTCAGACCAGTGGTCGATGAATCGGCCATTCAACCGATCAAACGACCACGTGCCGCGGGTCGACCACTTGCACAGCAGCAACAGGAACCTCCCAAGTTTATCAGGTAAGTAAGACGTACGGTTACTCGGTGAGGTTACATGTTTCCGAGAAAAATTCAGAGTGCATATAAGTATGTATTTAGCAGAAATATCCCTGTTCGCTGACAAAATATAATGCGAGTCAAACATGGCATTTTTTCACTTGGGATAGGTTTAAGATCGACCAAAAGTTTGTTAATTTAAAACGACTTTTAAGCAGTCAGTAATCTATTTCATTAGTTGCGTTTTGCTCTTGATGCAGAAGCTGATCTGACTGAGCTTCTTTACCAGGAGGGAAGCCTTACCAATAAACTAAATTATCGATTGCCCACGAATTACTTATATTTACGAATTTTTTAATACTCTCACCACCAACTGTGTGCTTCTCGATGAGTAGACAACGAGGTCGGACTCTCAGTGGGCGCGAATGTTAGACTGATCACAATTACGCTATTCTTACCGGCTGAGGTCATGAATGGAGACCACAGTCGTCACAGCGCGTTTTGTTGTGTACGTAGGATGGCGCATAATCCGATTACTTAAAAGGAGGCAAAACAAATCGTTATGTGATGATCCCTTGAATAACACAGTCTGACGGCTTTGAGATTCCCTTCCTGGCACAAGCCTGGTTATACCTGAGGGCGTATTTAGATAGATACTTAGCTGTTGGACTGACTTACCTATCAACGAAGAAACGAGTGAAGTAGTTTACTCAAAAGAGAACTGTGTACCCGAATATTCTCTAATCGCTATAGTGATGTATATTTCAGGCAAATAGGACGTTTAACCTAGATGTATAAATATGTGAACAAACCCTGAGGTTTTCCATCTTTACTAAAATATCCATGAAAGATGGACAGAAATAATCTGGTTTTTCCCTCACAGCTAGGTTTAAATCACATGTCTCAGAGTTAATCATTTTTCATTAAGCTTGTTTGTGTATCTGAATGAAGATTCACCGCTTGTTTTGATGTGTCCCCTGTGCAAACTCTATGCAGTTTTTCTTGATCAGCAGAATGAGAGTCACTCTTCAGTGGACTAATTCTAACTAGGTTCCTGTTTCTCTGGTTGAGGGTGGTCATGCGGATCGTTGGGTAAAGTCTGGTAACACTGTATCCCGATTACCACCGAGACGATCTTGGGTATCACTTAGCTGACTCACAAAATCATCTCCATTCGGCGTTAATGTTGCCACCATCATCAGTGATATCTATAAATCGGTCGCTAACCCCCCAGTTATTGATCATCATATCATAAGAAGCCATAAGCTAAAGAGAGGAAGCAATCTAACTCAATTAATAAAACCTTTTTTTAAAACGCAAACGTTAGATATCAAGAGGCTCATGCCCGGCAAACAGACAGCCAAGTTACAAGTGAGAGTATGACCAGAACTGAGACACTCACTAACTTGATACATTAGTAGTTCCAAGTTCCCATACAATTAGGACCAACAGCGCTGATATTCATGTCAGTAAACCCGATTAGCAGCCAGCCACCTTGATGTCACCAGCTACGGAGTCCGAGTTATAAAGTTTTCAACCAGGGTGACGGGTGCCACTCGCAGTGACTGATCTCTTGGCGACTGTCTCCAGTTCCTCACACCAGGTCATCAGTGGTCCACTTTAAATCATAATTCAGACGGTTACATAAAGTAAAACAAACGCTGCAGCTGTCCTCATCTCGGTTATTTCATCCAGACACACCCGTTTGTCAAATTTCGCGCTAGTTGCCACAAAAACACATAGACTGATGCTGTGTATACTTGAACATATTTGTCGCTGAGTGAACTCTCATGCTAGAGGTTTTACACCTCATCAGGTTTCAGTCAGTATGAATCAGCAGAGTTCATTTCGGCACGTGACATTTGTTTAGTTAACTTATGAAAATGAGCCTACCGTAGTTAAACATTTACAAGTTCGAGTCAACTGGAAGACGTGATGTGAACTTGATTATTTTATAAAACGTTTGTCGTATTCAGATGGGTAGATTAAACTGTCAATTTTGAACGATAGCCGTAAGACCGATTACCAGATTCATGAAAACACCGATTTGGGATTGTTAAAAATAATGTTGGGTTTTGTAGCTCAGTTTATTAGTTTAAGTGTTCGACTGCTAGCTGGGCTAAGCTTCTAGATTACAAACATGTGCTCACCGAACAAAGTGACCTCATCAATGTGTACTGGGTTCAGCGAATAGGTTTGAACAATGAAGCTGATTAAACAGTCACACTGTATCTGTCAAGCTCGGCAAACAACCAAACATCTGAACACGAGTTGGTTATTCCAATCTTCACAATCCTCTACGTTACGCTCACTCGTGGGTACAAACAGGGACGAAAGTGATCTGGGTGAAGTAGGGGATGTGGAGCAAACATCCTGTAACAATGAAAATTCCGCCTCTTTACCGAGCCTTTCTCAAGACAAATTTATTACAGACTGAAAATCTGGGATGGATTGCGTCAATCTACATCATTGGGCGTTGATGTCTCAACGAAAAGATATTTAATTCAATATCACAGCCATGCGGTTTACTTGTTCGCTGTTATTTTACAGTTTACAAAGCAGTATTATTCAATTTAATACACCTTAATATCCTTTATCACGATGTTAACTGCTGGTTTCAGAGACTTGCAACCCCAAACGGTACGTGAGCCAGAAACAATCGAGCTGCAATGCCAAGCCATCGGATTCCCCGTGCCTCAACTACGATGGTTCAGAAACGGGGAACCAATCGATACCAATCCCGACTTCTTGATCACAGAGTTGGCGGGCTCAGGATGCCTTCGAGTATGTTTAAGGAACATTTTTAAACTGTAAAATGTTTGTGGCAAAATCTACCATGTTTTAATTATGAACTTACTGTTGATTTTCAGATACGCCAATCTCGTATGACACAACATGAGGGCACCTACATGTGCCGTGCAACAAATCCGGCAGGCGAAGCAGTGACTTCGTGTCACGTAACCGTTCAACCCGGACAACCACCAATTATTATACGACCGCTGAGGGATATCAAATTGGATGATGGAGACCGCAGTAAACTAACCGTGCAATTTAAGGTAAATCAGTTTTCCCCCAGAAATGATAGGAAGTGAGAAATTTCGGGTTGATAGGAGTTAAACATCACTCGTAAAAGAGGCTGACTGAAAGGCGTGCGAGAATACAGAAGTTGTAATCAGTTGTGAGTGGTGTTCAATCAATATAAACTAAAAAATTCCCCCACCGCACACCGGCAACCAAAATATCCCTCAACAAGTTAATACTTTCCGTGAATTCGACTTGAAGAGAAGTCTTAATCGTTGGGTCATCTGTTGGAAATAACACAACAATTACTGTTTTCTCTCAAGATACTCCTGCAATCCCAGCATTATTCACAAGCGAAAGTGGTTGAGCGTTCAGATATGATAGTTCAGTCGTGTCTAGTGTGAGGTCATTGACACTGTGGTGAACACGGTTGCCTCATGAACAGCATGGCTGCAGTTTTAGTCTTGGTCATGGCGAGTATATACATCACTGACAAACTTTAACAAGAGCGAAGTTATAGATTAATGCTTTTATTCATCATAATATACCTGAGACTGAGGCTTTAGCAATGAAGCGCCTGAATGATATAAATAAGAGTTTGTTAACATTAATCTTGTTTGTCTGTAGCCTGTTTACTCGAAAACAGTAATCATACACAACCACTTCTCACGCGTTATTTTATTGATGGGACATGATATCACAAGCTCAGAGGATAAACAATGAAACTCTACGTTTGTATGGATTTCTGAGGGCATAAACACCAGATGACATGTTAAGGACTATTAAGGACTATTTTAGCGATATAAAGTAAACAGAGTTAGATCGAGATATCGATCAGACTTATTACAAAGAAACTAGGTCACTGGTCAGTCAATTGGCGATGGCTTGATTGGTCGGTTACGTCACGCTTATCCATTGGTTTGACCGCGCAGGTTGACCATCGATCCGGTGGATTTGTGGCCATGGTAGGTGCAGCGCTTGAACAAACCGTTTTTGGTGACATAATACCGGGTCAAGCAGCCTGATTCCAATGGCCTCGGCAGTACAAAGTGTTCTGATTCTGACCGCTTTTGATGGGTTGCCTGGCACGCGATATACCACTTTGAAGGCCTGATCAGTGTTCACCTGGTGTCCGCTTTCAATCGGATGAGCGAGGATAGCACTGTTGACCGATCGTGATTCTCCATGCCCCAGCCACCGTGGACGGTGTTCTCGGATTCGTTTCGAAAGTTGTCTTGACGTTCGACCAATATAACCTGCAGTGATTAATCCAATGTCGAATACAAATAACAAATTTTCGCACTTGATATTCTATTGCAGCTATGCGGATGGCCTCACTCAAATTCATAGATGAATGGGTTCAGTGAACTCACCACTGGTTGTAGTGCATGGACAGGATGAGAACAATCAATAGTAATTCCTAGATGATGATGATCTGGCTGGACATAGAATATACCACAAACTCATACGATAAACAGAACGCTTAAATTTCCATTCGAATTCCTAGATGCCTTCGTAAGAAATGTTTTCACTAATGTGACGTAAATCGATATTACGGAGTATGGGGAACAGGCACGCACATAGTGCAAAACTACTTGTTCTCGACTGGGAAGCAAGCAGTCAAACAGGAGGTAAATTATGTCGTTTTCATGAAGAAGGTCCAGTAAACTTACCTAAAATCATTGACCCGGATACAGAAGAACTTATCTCAGCAGGCCTGTAAAACATGCCCTTGGATGACCATTAAGCAGATACTTCTGACCGCGGTCCACCCCAACAACCCTGATTGGATATACTTCTGACAATTAACCCGTAGTTACGGTCATGTTTCCACTGACAGAGCTACTCATAAGTTGGAGACTCAGACAAATGAGCAACCTCCATGTGGTTGAATTATCATTCGCTCGAACACGGACGATACCGACAAACGTGCTGGCCTATTCTGTCAGTCTGAATGCATTTGATGGTCACCGCTCATGTATCTGTTTTCAATTCGGCTTATCGCATACTTGTTCAGAGCAACCGTATATCAATACCGATTCTCACTGGAGCTTCAGTGCTCACGCAAAAGCATTCACTCTTGTGGACTCAGATACGGTTGACAGTAATCTTGAAATGACCTCACTGTCGAGGTCTGTTGTCGTACTGTGTTGCTAGTCACCGTTGTTTTATAGGCAGTCGATAGAAAAAAACACACAAAATGTCACTCCAAGATGCCTAACCATTATCTATATTGTTGAAGTCGGTTAACAGATCCTCCAAAGTTTTACTTGTGTCTAAACTTTTTTAACAGAGTAACTTGCCTGTCACTGTCGAGTGGTTCCATAATGGCTATCCAATTCATGATGAATTCGGCCGACGCAGAATAACCATGGAGGGAACCGATCTGACCAATCTGAATCTTCCAAAGGTAAGATTTTTTCTCTTCTACTCATCGTGGTTCGTGAATTGTTCTATTTTATGATTAATCATTGGTTAGTTGAGTATTGAATGCTCCAAAATGAAAGTGTTGTCCTTCAAAGTTGAACGCACTTGAATCTAAAAGCTGAAATTTCGCCTCTCAGGATGCATAAGGCGTGGTATTGGAGATGAATTGACGTGTCGGTGCCTACACGCACATACGACACTGGCACATGACCAAGCCTTCTGATTAGAGTGCGTGTTTGACGTGATATGACCGAATGGGTATTGAGTATCTCCGAATTGATGAGTATCGCAATTTGATGGCGAAGCTTCATGTTTGTTCAAGTTATCTTAATGGACTCACTGCCCTAATGGCATGCCCAGCATGACTTGCCAAGAAGATATTTTAAACGTGTTATTGGTTCGGCAACATAATTCATTTCAGAATGAATGGCGGGAGCTTGACGATTAGATCTCCCAACCTAAATGTGACGCGTGAGAGTTTCTGATACTCTGTCGGAAGATTAAGCCGACCTGTGAGAGTATCTCTGCCATATTTGTGCTGTTTGGTAGGGAGTCCAAGGACGTTTTCCCGTTTTAATATCAAGCTTTCACAAACTAAATCTAAATTTCTGAACATTAGAAATATGGAGTAAAACTAACGAGATATCTGCTATTCACCACTGAGATAAACAAATCATGAGCAAAATTTTAAATACCATCGATTCGGTGTCCCCAGAGGCACTAGCTTACCTTGTCTACCAGTGGCCAGTCAATCTTAATCTACAGCTTCACTCATATGAACCAGATGGCGAAAACCCTCGGAATTTCCATCTCCTTTTCGAAAATGATGACTTTCGAAAGTGAAATAAAGCACTCAATCCCAGTTTCTATGGATGTTTAGCCATAAAACTGAGCACTATATAATTCTGTCTTATTGTTTAGTTGCACACGACAAGATTTCGAGATGGACGACTGCTCTTTCCTAGAACATTATACGTGAAAACAAATTGTGACAGATAACTGTCATAATCCTTATGGCTTTATTACATTCTGTTGACTTGATGGATGCAATTACTTTTGTTCTTCAGATAACTGCAGAGGAGAGTGGAGAGTACACTTGCGTTGTCCGCAATCAGATTGGAGAAGTCTCATCGTCTTGTATTGTACACGTGAGACCGCCAGAAGTTGTAAAACCGGAGTCTCCCATCCCGCTGGATGAATTAATAGATGAGTATCGAAGTAAGCCACGTGAACGACCGACTGCTCCACGTCGAAGACTGGACTTATCTGCAGAGTTTGATGAAGTGTTCGAACCACCAAAAGCTCCACGACTGTTCGAGCCGCTTGTGGCGCGTGAAGATTTTGTGATCCCATCAGCTGTCAGGCGTGACCGGACGCCGATCCTTGATGACCGATCGCGTCCACAAGATTATCGCAGAGCAACATCGGTTCCGATTAGGGATAGTCCAGTTCCTTCCATGTGAGTTTTGCTGCCTGTAATTTGTTGTTTAAATTACATGAAAACATATATTTGAGATTATGAGTTTCCACAGAGATGACACTTATCATTCTACAGCTAAACGAAGGTCGTAAACTCGGGATAAGTTAATGATGGCTATGCTGGTTATCAAAATCATATGTTCATAAATTCGAGCCCCGGTTGGTTCAACTTCGTCAATCGTATAGGTAAAAGTAATATGAATATTTGTTACCTGACCCATTTTGATCTCACTGAGAAATACTCACAAATGTTCACGTTACTAAGAATATAGTACTCTCCTAACTGGACAGTACTTTTCTATTTGACTTATATAGTACAAACGTACGTTTCGGCCGAAAGATTTGTCAAGTGACGTTTTTGTTATCATGACTTCCACCTGCCTGACAGATGAATACTCAAAATTTGACATGGCTAACCGATACATGAACGGCATCTTTGAACGAAAGGATTGATTTCAGACACAATGATTTTTGGAGTTGTAAATACGACAATGGATAAAGTGATTAGACCTGGAACTTTTGAATTTGACCCCTAGTTGTTGGCAATGTGAAGCATCAGAACGCATCTTGCACTCATCTAGGCTGTTACAAATGTATAGCCACAGGTCCAACAACCAGTTCTGAGAGATGTCAAGAGCGTTATATCGGTATGCAAGTAGGCGAGCAAAAGAATTCACATCACTACCTAACAAAACACACACCAACAGGTACATTCAGCATCCGGTGCAAATAGTCTAGCGGTTGATGAGGCTGGGATGCTTTCCTGTTGTCGTTCGATGTTTGTGCTGTCTGATTATAAAGAACAGGAATCAATAACTGCGGTTTAAACCCGTGTGCTTGAAGGAAGCATCACTTCAGCATTTGTGATCTAGGTGAAAGGAGAAACACATTTTAAGAAAAGCGTCTGAACAAATGATCTTACATATTGCTTTCCGATTATCTCACCGGTGTCAGTACGTGAGTGAAGTGATTAAGTAATTTCCCGTCATGAGGTCTTTGTTTCAGCTTTCACTCATTTATGATGGAACCTATCTATATCCTACTCTCTAATCCTCGCACTTCGGTTTACTTATCCGTGTTATCTCAAACAGTCTCGTAAGCTCATCATTTCTGTCTGCTCTCATACGTATCTTGGTTTTAGCGTCCCCAGACGAGCTGCGGTCAGTATCTCACGGGCGACCGTCGAAACGGGCGAGGCTCCAGTCGTTGTACGACCGCTACACAATGCAGAAGCCACTGAAGGGCATAAAATCAAGCTTGAATGCACAATATCTGGTCACCCAAAGCCGACGGTAAGCACGAGGCTAGTTAGCCATGTGAGTTGGTTACTCAGACTATTTAGGTGACGTAATAATTATAACCGTCGCTATTAACTGGGTGATCTATTAACGGAAAATGCGCCGTACGCTCTCGTGACGGAAGTTAGATCATTCTGATACTCCCATATTCTCGTTAATACCAATCTTGGGAGGAATCTGATAACATCTGCTCACCAAATGATAAGTAACCCTAAACTTTTCAAAATGTCAGACCTCTGTGACGTTTTGTCCAAGGAAACACTGTTGTTTTTTGTTAGATCTGTAGCTGAACTGTGTAGGAGATCTTTGAACACATGTCTGTCAATAACATTCATACATACCTCACAAAGTGAGATTAGATCATGTCAGGATCGGTACATAGACTGAATAGTTCATCACAGAAGATTATTGGGTGCCGTTTTCCAGCCACAATTTGGTGGACTCCTACACAGTCTGATGAATGACGAAACCGGGAACTACTCTAATGAGTTCAAATGGTAATCATGTGGGGTTTACTCACCTAAATGTTTATTTGGTTAGGTTCACAGTGGCATGACACACGATTCACAAGTTTGCGTTTGTGATTTATCCATTTACCTTGCCAGCTAAAACAGCTCAGGTTGATATCATGTGTCAATAATGCCAACTGACTTAAGACTACTATCCTTGTCATATGATTCTCAGGTCACTTGGCTGAAAAACGGCGTTCCTCTTGCCCGATCAAATGCATATGGCACTATGCAAGAGGGTGATCGACATCGTTTGGTATTCTACGACATATTTTTGGAAGACAGAGGTGAATACACATGTGTAGCAGAAAATCCGTACGGACGGGTGCAGACATCATGCCGCATGGATGTGGAACGTGAGTTGTTCTTTAGACCACTTTCACCTACAGCTCGATTGTCTGTTTGCAAGGTGTAGGCACCTTGATATTGTATGTTTGAACATAGACGTGAGTATTTTTTAGTGGTTAGGTCCCATCCCTTTTCCATTTTTTCCCTTCTCTCTTCCTATACATAGTCTGCTTTTTCTTCTTCTTCGTGGTTATGTGGCAGCTAAGCATCAGTGTGAACCACTGATGTATTGCTGTTTATGATGATTGATGATAATGCTGATGATGATGTGACCATTAGCAGATGGGTATTCTAACAACATGTCCCGCTCTTGGTTGGCTTAATCAGACAAAGTTGGTCCGGTAACTATTAATAGCCGCGATTAGGTGCACCGAACACAAACTCTGTTCATCCTGTATCCGTCGTTTTGGACTATGTAACTCAAAGAAACTGGTCAATCCAGTGTAAGTCGTTACTACCCCATCATCCGCAAATGCTATGTGTTGAGAATTACTGGATCTTTGCTGGATTGCATCGACCTTCTGGTAGGAGCAACCTTTGAGATAGACAATCAGCTGGAATAAACTCTCCTGACATACACATGTGTGCTCTGTTACCCACAACACATTCCTCCACTGGTAGGAAATGAATTTTTGCGCTTATTATACATAGTCCAGATGAAAATCAGCGTTCCTAACATAAAAACCCACATTGTGTATGGGGTACCCATGAGCACTAGTCATCTCATTTGTAAGCTCACTACTAAAAAGAAAATTTTGACGATCAATCAGAGGGTTATCCTGGTCATTACTTTCGTCAATTTTATCTGGAAAAATTTCACTCTACCTATTTTGATTAGTGGTTCTGAGAAACGATTTTATGCTAGAAATATATTTGCTCCTCGTCTGAATAGTTTTTTATCTACTCATTTTCTAAACCTCTCTTCATTTTCAGCTGTTTCAAGCGGTGAAGAACAACCGGTTGATCACCCCCCACAACTGGTCCGACCTCTACCAAGTCACTTGTCTCTAGCTGAAGGTAGTGAATTACGTCTGGAATGCGCCTTTACTGGTAGACCAATGCCTACTGTCATTTGGTTGAAAGACGGTCTACCACCACCAGCAACAGTGGACTTTCAAGTGAGTTAGGTCAAGTTTGGATTTCATTTGGCCACCACCAGGCCACGATGCTAACCCCGGTACTGAAAGTCGTTTGGAATACAATCGTTTACTAAGAGTAATAAAGATCCTCTATTCAGAATAGTAAATAGAAAGTCTAAATAAAATAGCCACGGTAGGAAAGTTTTCCATAGATTAGCCCCAAATAGTCGTTCGGTTGATTTGTATGCAAGGACGCGCTACAATTATGAATGGCTGCTGACTTGAACAGCGATGGCGATGATACGATAAATAATCAAAGGTATTCTTTGTATATTGGCATAAGATTTAGTAGATTCGATAAGTATTAGAATTACATACGGATAAATGAACTGGATCCAGTGATAACACAAAACTTGCTTACCTAAGACATACCTAAACGAGTTTTTATTTTATCTGGATAAACGATTGTGTTTGCCGTCGAATATTCAAATACATTTCAAATTATTTCACTGAATTATGATTTATTCTCAACACAGACTTCTCAGGAACGAGGTGTAGCACGTCTGTATATACCACGCGTGTATAAGGAGAAAGCAGGTATCTATCAAGCAGTGGCCTCAAATCCGTTCGGAACCTGTCGTAGCACTGTTCATTTACAAATTGTTCCAAGCTCACCGTCTCCAGTACCATCTACACGTCTTCCACCTGTTACACCAATTATTGTGGGCAGTGGACCAGAATTTACACGGATTTTCAAGTGAGTTGCATGTTCACTACATACTGAGACAATGGCATTGTTTGTTTTCTTAATATTCTCTTGATCAGATCTGTTCGAAAAGGCAAAACCAGATATAGTTACAGATAAACTGGACTCCTACTCAGAAATACATATTCACTTCGTATTAAAAAAGTGATATTACGTAATAGGCCCCTTATGATCCTCCACTTTGAACAGGTACTTACAGGGAATTCGAAAAACGCTATAAGCTATTATCATCTTGCATATTGAAGGATAAGTTTTCATCCCATATAAACTGATGGCATTCTCATATATCACTCAGATTCAATGTTCACGTACTCCGCTTGACTTGCAAAAATATCCTGAACACCACGTACGCTAATCAGCACCGTTCATCTTCAACGGAAGCAGTAAATTCCCGTCTCGCTGTTATTACGACGTATTAGAAACAGGCAGGTTTTGAGACTGGATTATGGACCCCTCAACAGTGAAACTAATGAACATGATCACCAGGTCATTCGCCGAACAAAATGTGTAGATTAAACACTATTTGTGAGCGTTCAACAAATAAGTCACTTGGAAGCATTCGGTATTGCCCGGTCACATACGAAAGCATACAGTTACTGTCTGTAAACGGCATGAGACACCCCAGTATATCATAATTTCCCGGGTGAAATTTATAACGCACGTTCATAGTTTTGGGTAAATGGTGAAGCGATCAAGCTCGCGCGCGTAACAAGCAGGAGTTCCGTGACTCATTCTCCAGACACTTCGGGTTTTGCCCTGTAGATGGATGGAACTCGTGTTCAAGGGTTCTCTTTTCTCATGAACAAGGCTATACAATGCAGTCGAAGAAGATGGACGTTGCCGATTGTGAGTGGCATTCAGTCTGTCCTACTTTGAAATATTCGGCCTTATGCTTGCCAGTCATCTCTCTCGCCAACAAGTAACACCGCGTACAAGTGTAAAAGTGAGCTACTTATTCATAGTAAACCTAAAGTGAGACGGTAGTCTTCAGGTAACTGGTAGGTAGCATGGGAGCTGAATGACACGAATTGAACCTCAATCACAGTTGACCGCAGTCTTCTTATTTGGATAGGCTTTCTACTCAACCTCTTTTGAAAACAAACATCGGGCTCGGGATTCGCTCTTATTAGAGTTTATCATTAGTGCATCATCTCCTTGCCAAGACCGGGATTTGAATTTTGCTCTGTGTCTCCGTCAGTCACTCCTACTGACTATTGCTCGATTAACCACAGTTTAAACACGATCGAAGTAGTGCGTTCCAAAGCTCAATCGCATTTGTGTTTGTCTGTTTGTTTGTTTATATGTGTGTGTAATTCTATGTTTGTTAATGATTGCATCGACCAAGACCATAGTCGTTTGGTTATTACTTCGCTCCTCTGTTCAGAAACTTGGGTGTCTTCGGTTTTCCACCCATTCTTTTCTTCAGCTTTGTTGGTGTATTGTGTGATGAACAGTTTGCCCGTTCTTTTCGCAATTCAATCTTAATTTTGTTTTTCATCCTTATCCTCTCTAGAATGCAAAAACATGCACTTGTATATTGAAATGCTTCTTGTATCACATTTTACATATTTTTCTTCTCAGTTTAGAACTTGTCATTGCAGTCTCTCTCTGTTTATTTTCCGAGAGATAAGGGTTTCCTTTCCCTGCTAGCCATTCAATTGGCTAACCAGCATTGGCCGGCTGGACCCAAAGGCCTCAGTCATACACCTACTGGTCTTATTCCTTCAGGTTTACACCAGATACGTGGTGTGTGACAGGCTAATCCACTTTGGATGCCGCCAACCGTGTGTGTAATGCCTTGGTTGTCTCGATCGTCTTCGGAGTTGACACAATAACTGTTCCGTTAGTTCACATCTACGGACACGCTTAGAAATGTCCATCTGGTTGAAATCACGGTATTCGCTAGAATTTCTGAGTGATGTTTTGACTACTCATAAGTAGTACTGGATATTTTTCGTCTTTGTCTTATTGAAAAGTTGGAATTAAGGGAAATGGAGAACAGGTGAGGTGAAAAAGTATACCGTCGAAAGATTTGTCGCATATACTGAAGTTATTAAATACAAAAAAAAGTCGTTCATGACTGTACCGAGAACACTGTCATATTTGGAAATGTCGTTAACTGATCGTATCAAATGTGCAACACGTTGTTCAGGAAAACAGTACACTTAGTTTAGAACGGATGCAGAAAAAGAGCAGAACAAGTCAGAAGATAAACTGTAAATAATGTCAAAAGGTGTGAAACAGCAATACAGGTTTATCGGTTGTCATACTTAATCACTGTATAAGATCGTAACATTAAGTGAAACACTGCTGTTTGATTTAAGAACATCCAGCAGTTGTTTTGTGATCTGTAGAAAGCGGATACCACTCGATAGAAAAATCGAGAAAACGTCAGTATTTGATTAGGTGTGGCAAAATTCTTGGCACATGAAGCCAATAAGAGTGAGGGAGTGAGAAGTAGGCCATCTGACTAACTCCAACAGATCTAAGTGCAGAATTGAAAAGGAACAATTGGTGGGTTGTAAACAGCTGACAATAGTAAATTTTAAGGCGTTGCGCAAACACTGACGGTAAGTCCGGTCAAGAAAGTTTATATAATGCATCTGAAGTACGTTATCATTGATCTTTTGCAGAACAGCATGAAACAACTTTCAGGCATTTCCACTTCCGTTTTGATCAATTCACTCTACATTCCCAGAAATTCTATCGAACAATCGCTTGTATCCTGCTCATTAATTTCATTTGCTCACGCACCAACAGGGACATTTACATCGACTCACAACGACTGGAAGAAGTCGTGCTTGAATGCACTGTGGTCGGCGTACCACAGCCGACAGTCTACTGGACACACAACGGACGTCTCATTACGGACGAAGATGACCGCTACGTGCCTGTAAGAGGTCCCGGCCCGGACGACCATTGCTTGATCATTCGACAGCCAGATGCGTGGGCAGCAGGTTTGTTACATTCTTTCTGATAAGCACCATGCTGATTGAAGTTTGCATAACAAATACCTTTAGGGTTCTAGCAACCTGAAATATAAATGCGTGCAAATAGAGCAATCTGTCTTGACAAACTTATCAGCACATCTGGTGGTGGATTTCTCCGATAACTTAACTTGGTGAAAGATTTACTTAATGACCACGACAGATCAGTTTAGAGCAAACAGAATATTGGGTAAAAATGTGCTTCGTCGGTTCCACACTTGATAGAAATCCATGAATACCGTAGTCTGATAAAATATCTCATTGGTACTTGATGCGGTAAACAATGTCACATCTGGGTATAAAGACTATTCCATACATACATGGCGCATCGTTACATACCCAAATTAAGTACATGTTGTCTTGTCCGACCCTCATTCGCGTGTCACCAAACGTGAGGCAACAGATCGACCAGCTGAAGTCCAAGTTGGTCCGCACGCTTGGTAGCTGTAAATCCGCTGCTTCGTTGAGCAACTCTGTTGCGCTATAAATCTGAGTTATAACAAAACGATCACATGATTAATAGTTGGAGCATTCATCAAACCGAACGATGGTATGGCAGTTATGGTTCGCAAGCTTTGCATTGATTTCATTACTTAGTCCAGAAATCCAGGATTAGTGTTACAGACAATCAGAACTTCATTCGGTGTCTCCTTTTAACCTGGATGAATAGCTTGTTGGAATCTGTCCTATAATTCCATGTGATATTTATATGAATCTTAATGGATAAACGATAAAACATCCACTTTCATCACCATATATAATATTAACCCGGTTGTACTCGCATCTATAATATGTAACCTTGAGGTCTGACACAGAATACTTTTCGTGCAGAAAGAATAAATTTTTGTTTTCTCTCGTCCGTTCTATTCAGGCCGTTATCAAGCCATAGCAGAAAATGTGCACGGACGAGCCACCTGTTCCGCCGTCGTTAATCCATCGGCATACAGTCCTAGTCTGAGTCATCGTCCACCATCTCTGTGGAGTTTGAATCGTATAACTCGAACTCGACAGGTGTGTACTCGAGAAGCTTCCATGCCTGTTTCACCTGCTACGACCGCTCCAACTATCTCGCCCCGCACGATCGCTGCTGTACAAGTTCCCTTCACTGTACCACGCCTACAGCGCGAAACTTCAGCACCACCTGCGCAATACTACTTGACAAGTCACAAGCTCCAGTTGACTTCCAGGCAGGCATCACCGCCGATTCAACTAACTTTCTCTCTGCCACGAAAAGAACGATCGTTAAGCCGTAGTGAAGTGAGTTATCATCTACTGTCTAAAGAATGATCACAAAGGCTTAGTTTATTTAGTTAAGCTAACCGCATCCTGCTTGTCAGCAAGTTTGAGACAACAATTAGCTCATGTTTGGTGTCAACCACGTTTAAAGGTTAAGTGTTCTAGAAAGCAAGTTCATACCACTAGAATTTTTTACCTCTACTAACAGAGTAATGCATTTCGATGGAGTATGACCAAGTACACTATTCGCTTGACCGAATTCTGTTAATGTTCTCCGCTTTAGATAACACGTACACTGGAACGTCGGGTCATGGAACGCGAAAGGCTGTACAGTAGCTCACAGTATTTGAGTCGAATGCGTATTACTCCGCAAGTGACTTCCACCTTAACTCGACGCGTTTCAAGTCAGCCTCGTCTTGAGCATGGCTACTCGTCGGAAGAAGAACATGAGCATCCGATTTCTGTAGTGCCTGTTGTTCCACACTACAAGACCCGAATGGAACGCTCGTTGGCGGCGAGACCACGGTTGAGACCTGGTCACCGATCAGAACTGGAACACAGACAACCGATTAGCGTGACCCCTATGGTACCGGAATATCGTACCAGTATGGAGCGGCAACTTGCTAGCGCTCCCAAATTAGAGAGGGTTTTTGCTTCGGAAGTGGAACGTCCAATTGACATGGAAGTGTTTCCGATTGTTCCTGAGTATAAGACCCAGATAGCTACCGAGCTTCCTGCTCGACCACGCGTTCGTCCAGGCTATTCGTCAGAGCGTAGACACGTACGAAGTATGGATGTGACACCAATGATTCCAGAATATTCGACACAAGTAAAACATCACATAGCGGAACATCCGACACTGGAGGCTGGTTACAGCTCTGAAGAAGAACATGAACATAAGATGAACGTTGTTCCGCTCGTTCCTCACACGGAATTCAAAACACAGTTGGAAACTGATGTTCCCGCCGTCCCAGAAATGCGTCCAGGTTTCGCATCTGAAGCATCGATTCAACGACATATCGAAGTTGTTCCAATGACCACAGAGTACAAGACGCAATTGGACAGGCAGGTAACCAGTCAACCAATCTTAGAAGCAGGCTATGCTTCAGAGAAAGAAAAATTAACACAAATGGATGTTATCCCAATGGTTCCACAGACCGCATATCGTACTGAATTATCTACAGATGTTTCTGTTCGACCACATTTGGAAGCTGGGTACGTGTCGGAAGGGGAACACCAATTAACAATGGAGGTGTGTCCGGTTGTTCCGGAATTCAAAACACAATTGTCTACACAGATACTCGCACGACCAGAGTTGTCTTTTGGACATGAAAGCCGACTGAGTTACGAGAGGCAACTGCAATGGGAAACGGAGTTGAAACAGGTGTGTTTTAACATTTCAGCACACCATTACCGCGTTACGAGTAATTGTGTGTTGCACAAAATAGCAAATCAGTCAACTTAATAGTTCGGTATGAGCTGACTGAACATCACCATCAGATTCATTGTTATGGTACTTACATTGATGCACTTTTAAAAAGTCTCTGGTTGCAATTACTTGTCTGATTTTTTGGGGGTAGTTATTTAGTCTACGAATTGTTCCTTTCCAAACATCAGCAGAATAGCATTTGGTTACAGCAACTGACTGTCTTGTCAACCTGTGTCCGTCTTTCACATGAAAACCTGTCAGTCGAAACAATTATCCGTTTCTTTCTATAACCTTTTTACAGTATCAATCGGCGATGTCAACTCGATTGCCCAGTCGTCCATCGCTAACTTCCATCTACTCGTCCACGTTGGAACGTGAAACGTCCATGAATGTGGTGCCAGTCGTGCCACACGATGAACACTATACGAGTTTGTATACACAGCAATTCGCAATCGAAGTGAGCACTTTTATTGTGCCTAACTCGGTAAACCAGACCGCAATTCCTTGCCTCGCTTTGATTCGGAAATTAATTATTGGTTTAGTACAGAGTGAAGGGAAGATAAGCAAAAGACGTGCACGACATTCAGTGGTCCCCTATAAGATACATTTGTGTTGAGAGTTGAGCTGTGATTAAGTTTTATACCTTCACAGCACCATGACTCAACTGTCAGTCGGGATGCTCACACCTGAACAACTACAACAGTCCAGAGATAAATTGAACTCTAACCGCCGACTGTCTGGTCGTCAGTCGGTTTAGCTGTCCTAAACGGATGTCTGTTAAGAATGCATCTGTATCGAGCATACACCAATGGTTTCGACTGAATTTTGCACATCCATTCAGAAGATGGTAGATCTAACAAATAATCTTCAAAATATATGCGTTTTTTTAATCAGAAACTGCCAGTACACTTAACCGTATTGTAAGCAGAAAGCCCAACCAACCAGCCTGACGCGATTAAATCTCTCGAGCTGTTCTGTTTGAACCTACACAAAACCGAGGTACCCCTTTACCCTGGAAACAAATTTGGTGGACAGAGTGCTCAGACACACACCATTCTAAACTAAACTGATGTTAACCGGATTAACTCATTTAATTTTTGTTGCTTATCAAAATATTCACTAGTTGTGTTCCTACTGGGGCAAGTCTAGTAATGACCGCATATTTAGACCCAATGTCGTATTAGCTAATATTAAACGAGGTTAATGTCAAAGATGCTATGATAATAACAAATTGCAAATCGTTCAAGTAAGGTTGATATAAGACAAATCACGACTACAATTCATTCCATACACTTTACTATGTCACAAAATTGCGAGTGAAAACGAGAACTGCAGTTGATGAATGAAACGATAATAGCAAACACCGATGTGGATCATTCATGATATTCAGTGTGATATCTAAGCCTCTCATCGGTCACCAGAGACTGATCAATATAATCCTCTTCAGTATTTCAAACTTTAGGATATTTGAGCATTCACTAGAACAGTACATAACAATCTACTACTGTTTTTTTTGCCTGGGATCAGTAACTATTTCACAAAGAAGGATGCGACATTTGTATGTCATTAAGTATTAGTCATCTGCTGATGAATCAAGGTGTCGGTATGTACTTTTTAGCACTAAATTCAAACATTCTGCCTATAACTTCTACTTGTATGAATGCTTCTGGAATATCAAAAATTGATCACTTTTTTACTATTCAGTAGACTATTAAAAACTAGCAAGTAACTTAGACGGACAACATACAACCTTGGAGTAGGTCGCAAAATTGATGTAGTTTATGGCGACTGAATCCTGTTCTCTACAGTTATGGTCCGTATTTTTTTTTAGAGTAAAATACGTGTCGATAAAACTTTCCTTAAATGGTAAACGCCATAAACTTGTCTAGTCACTATATTGATCTGTTGAGTTGTATGCATCCTGGCCTGTTGTTAGCTGTTATACACAAGAGAGGTGAAAGCCGCAACAGTTAATTTTTTCTACTCATCCTGTTTACTTGTAACCCAGGATTGTTTGGTCGTATACTGTATGTCCTTTGAGTAATTTTAGCTAACACATATGACAGTCTACGACGTTAGTTACATGCGCATATTAACCGTTCGCGGGAATTGTGTAACCTAGTGAATGCAAGAGAATAGCTAACTTTGAACAAAACATATAATTAAGAGTTTGAAAAGAATGGATTCCATAGATTACATCGTTTGTACAAATAAGCCGAACAGTTATTATCACTAGGACAGCAGTAATGTCAACTCGGTCACGTTACTTCAGGTAATTGCTTCATTCGTCAAAATAAATATACGTGACAGTAGTATTACAAACGTGAGTTGAGATTGGATAAAATCGTAACAAGCATAAGTGTTGTAACCATGCCTTCTGAAGTTAAAATCGAAACTGAAAAGCTGTACTACCGAAAACATACGATTGTCACAGTGTTGCACACCATAGGACATTGCGTAATACTAAATGCCACAAAAACCAGCTGTGAACAGAACAGTTCAATCGGTCACTAGGTTTGCTGAAATGAATGTTGAAAGCAGACTTCCGAACGATCGAAACACACGTTTCCCACGCTAATTATTTTATAACACACGTTGGAGTTTTTTGCTTAGTATATCGTAATCATTTATGACATGTGTGACTTCGTGTTTGTAGTGACACTGATCAATAACGACAACCAAGGTCACTTCAAATAATGATTCATCTCGTGGGGTTTCCGTATGTCAACATCGATAACGTTTATCCAGGTTGAGAACCATTGTGAATGAAATCAACGTGAACTTGGTCTGATGTCGATTACATTTGCAGTACAAAGCATATCAAGTACACTTACAAGTTGTTGGGAATGTCTGGACGGTCTAAACTAAGCGTAACTTATAACCCATAACGCCATGTATATCTAACTTTAAGAGAAGCAGTTGCTTAGGCGTCGCCAACAGTCCGTATAGTGTTCTTGTTCTGAGATCCGGTCGGAGAACTATCATATCCAAGACACCTGTTTGATCACCATGTTATTTACCGCACACAGGACGCGGACTGGTTGTTATATCTGAACATTTGGCAGCTGCAGATCAGAATAGTCCAGAAACGGGTGAAACATTTGTCAAGAGTGCATGGCACACATACGGGACACTGTCATATAGTTCCACAAGACAACTCCACTGATTGGAACTTTCGATATTACTCTGCTCTTAGCTTTTGAACCTCCAGGTTGAGATAATTTATGTAGCAATCTGGTGCATGCAGGTACCAGGCAAGTATTAAATGATTTAATCCCCGAAGTAGCTTATGCAAGGTGTTAATGACAAACCTTAATACACGCAAAGCAAGAGTCTAAAGTGTAATGTCTGATCATGTGGAAGACTGATATTAAATGCGTAAGTCATCAAGAAACCTGAACTTGATCAAATCCTATTGGTCCGCTTAGTTCTTAACTTGTTTACCCGTTAAGTATTTGAAATTGTCCGAAAATAACATTTATTGATGAGGTTATATGCACTCCTAAATGTGTCCAACAATTCGTCTTAGTACAACTTCCACATTTTCACACAATTGATTAACACTATTCACGAACAGGTCTCTGAACTCAATGGGTTATCAGCTGGGATCGCTGAACATTTTGACTAAACAGAATAAAAACATCACATTACAAGATCTGTCAGTCAAATTCGAATTGAAAATTTTTTAAAACACCTGTGGTTTCGATTCCGAGTACCTGTACAACTTTGTGTGCGATCTTACATCAACACATTATAACTTGCGACTCATCCGATAAACCTTCACAAGTTTTTTTAATTGATGAGGTCCATGCTTTAACATTCTTTTTCTCCCTAACAGTTATCAAAGCATATCTCTGTTTCTTCTTCCTCATTCCAGTACCGACCAGTGGATGTCATTATTGAAGTTCCAATCCCACCGCAGTTCGTAAAGCCACTGAACAGCGTGCTGGCCGCTGAAGGAACACGAGTCATCTTGGATGGTGTAGTGTGTGGAAATCCACAGCCGAATATTTCGTGGTTCAAAGCTGGCCGTCTCTTATCAGACGGTCCCGATGTCAGACTGGAATACGTAGATGGTCAAGTTCGTCTGACGCTGCCTGAAGTAGGTTGCATGAAATTCATTCGCAAATGTAGCGAACGACTTTCATGTTACTTTTGTTGTGGTTGCTAACGTAACTATCTCTTTTCTTTCATGTTCAAGGCGTTTCCAGAGGATGCCGGAGAGTACATATGTGAAGCAGAGAACGTTGCTGGGCATGCTCAAAGTAGTGCAACGATTGTCGTGCAAGCACGTCTGATGGCACCTTATTTCGTGAAAGGTTTGGAAAGTCAAGTGATCAATCAGGGTCAGTCGGTTCGCATGGTGATCAAAGTAGACGGCCACCCCCCACCAACGGTCACATGGTAGGCAATGTATCATTTTCGTATGACATTATGTTATGCTGAAACTGTATTCACGCTTTTGTACAAATTTGACTGGACATCCTGATTTTCTTTATTTACGAAAGAAATTTTATTCTATCGTTGTGCCCATATGTATTTATCTTGCTTTAGGTCCTGCAATGGCCGTGAGATAACCAGTTCTCCGCATTACAAACTGGAAATCGTCGGAGATGGAACCCATATTCTTGACATCCCGGAAGCCTATTTTGAAGATACTGGACGTTACACAGTTATTGCCAAGAACCCTGCTGGAGAAAGTGTCTCAAGTGGTCTACTGACCATGCAAGGTATATAAACCGATAGTCAATCAGGCACTTTCTCGTCAGTGTCCTCTAGTTACATCAAGTTTGTCGTTTTTGGGAAACCTCATAGTGCGCTCAAATTCCCACTTGAACGTTCAACGATTTATTATACGAAACTCCATAACCATGCAGGACAAGAATCTGATAAGTAACCAAGGAATTAGGCTCACCTTTCTGGTTTTCAGTCATCACAACCAGGTAGCTTAAAAAGGATACTGTACATTGCGATTTATATTCGAGTGTAATAATAACCAGATAACTGCGGGGTAGCAGCTCTGATGTAATAGTGACTAATATTTATAGTACTCACAGGCAAAGGTGGTTGAGCGTACACATATGAAAAATCGATCGTGTCTAATGTGAGGTCAGTGGGATAATGGTCAACGTGGTCGCCCCTAATGGGAAATGTGGCCAGGGTTCTCATCCCAGTCGTGGCAAAGATATACGTTACGGGCTAGCCCTAACTGGAGCTAAACCCGAGTTTGGCGTCTCTTCTTGAGACAGGCTGGCCAGAAAGTCCACCTGAATGTGAACGCTGCGGCCAAATGTTGTGAGTAATGTTCGACCTGGACTTTATATAACTCGTTTAAAGCTTCATAAGCCACTGAAGCATTTATCACAAATGGTAGAAATGTTGCAACTTCTATTACATGCTTACTATGTGTCATGTTAGAAAATTAAATATTAGGGATTTATTGGACAAATACGTATCAACTAGAATTCAGTTTGTCCATTGTTTAGAAAAGATATTCGTAAAAAATAAACCTGAGTTAATTTTAGTTATTATAGTGATACCAAAACACTTAAAACAAAAGCAGCCTGGATTTCTGTTATTCGCTCTGTTAATTTCTAAAAATATCTGTCTGGGCACGTAAGCCTTTTTAAGTGTAGACAAATTAAACAGTTCACCCTTTGATTTTTTTATATATTAGGTAGTATGCTTGAATCCGTCTACTAGGTTGGTTTACACCTCCTGTTACGATTGCTTGATATAAGCATTTTGTTTTAATCAACTAAAGAAAAACATAAACAGACACTAAATGGAACCATCAACTCATGTGTTTTTCAAACTTTTCGCAACATCTGAAGATAGGAACACAACGCTTTCTGTCTATATTTACACAGAACCTGAACACAGACAACCGACGCCATTGAAAGATATTCATCACCGCGAACTGACCCTTCAAATGGAAGGTCTGCCACAAATTCCTCTCCCGAGCCCGCCTCCAGCGCCAAAACCAGAAAAACCAACTTTCACTCAGGTAATTTCGGACAAAACCCCATAGGGAAATCAACGAGAGGTTAAGAGATAATATGTCTACCACTACGTTTATTCGTCTCCTTAAACATCACTCCGAAAAACGAAAAATAGTGTCATTAATTACATTAAGTCCGTTATTCCTTTGTTCTAGCAAGGAGTGTAGTTATGCAAGCACTCTTTACAGCAGAAAGTGAAATAAGAAAGATGATCAGTTTACAGTACGGAAGACAGTTGACTAAGGGACAAACTACCTGAAGCAGGTTGTAACTCCGCTCAGACTACAAATACTGACAAAACCTCGTATATATCTTGTTTGGAACATAACAGCCTGAATTGTGTGTTTTTTCCTCAACCACGAAGTTGAAAATGAACACTTAAGATGGATTGTTAACAATAATAACAGTAACACTAATGCTGGCAATATGAATCACAGCACTACCAAATTTGCTGTCCGCACCGCCTGAACATTGACGTTTCTTCCATAAAATCGTCCGAAACACGCTGCCTACTTTTAAGTAGTCTACTTCGTTTTCAAAATAAAAGTTGTTAAACCTGTCGCCATCACAGTGGGAGCGAAGCGTGTTAATCAGAATGACCCCAATCATTGTTTAACTTGGGATATATTTCAATAAGTCCATAAAAGCAGTGGTCTGGTGTCGGATACTGGACTCCTATATCACGCACTAGCTTGTTAAACAGCCGGATACCTGTGATGACTTATTTCCCCTGTTTCATGTTGCTTGTTGAGACATAATTAAATCATAGTGACGGATTGAAAGGCACGTGTTTATAGTTTATATTCAAGTGAGTGATACCTGAACGTTGTGTTTCTAATCCAGCTTACAGTATAATTGCAATGCTCATTCATTTCCTGCCAGATGTGGTAGACACGTCGGGGTTAAAGCAGTCCATATTGGATCTAATGCGCAAGCAAACCCTATTCAAGTAGTTATTCTGTATTTCAGCAATATTGAAGCGATCGTGTACTCGGTAGTTTAACTGGATATCAAGTTTGTGTGTGGATAGTTTTGTCGATAGGTAGTCTGGGAAAATAACTGCTGTAAAAACTATTCTTCAGTTACCAGTTTTGTACTAGGGGGTCGGATTTCGATCACTGTGATTCAAAAGACAGCCGAACACTAATAAGCGTGAACGGCTGCACTGCATGCACCATAGGCATCTTCGAGAGAATAAAACGATGATTAGTACGCCTCAGAGTCCATAGAACTTATAATGGTCTGCCATTTATCTCGACATGCTTCTTGAAACTTCTGAAGCCAACCTGCGTCAGTGTATTCGGGTCCATTGATCTCCGATTCTAAACAGGAAGCGTTAACTGTCGGATAACCCTGGAGCTCCATAAATTCTGCCCAGACTCAACGGAAGGTACTTCACTTTTTTAGGAGAAGAAAAATCGGGAACAGTACACGTGTTTTATTTTATTTCGATTTTGCTCTATGACATTAAAATCAGCTTGTTTGGTTTGTTCATTTTTACTTGGAGTTCGAATGTACCTCATGTAGATAGAGGTGCCAAGCTGAGTTTGAAGTTTTCCTAATATAGTTCTATTACTTCATAGGATACCTCGTCAAGCTATGTTACGATTGGTTTCTGAATTTTAGACCCTTAACTTATTCACCTATCTACATTTTCATTTCAGACGTTCGTTCCGGAAATGGAGTTGCCAGAGGGTGAACGGCTTGTCTTGGATGTCGAGGTATGGGGTAATCCGCTTCCCTTCCTACACTGGTTCCATAACGGCCAATCACTGAGCAGTACTCCTGACCGCCAAATCACTCAGGCTGGACCGCCATTGGCCAATCCCAGTGAGGTTCAGTTACAACCAGTACGAATGATAGGACAGTTAATTATAAACGAGGTGTTCGCCGACGATACCGGTCTGTACACTTGTGTGGCGGTTAATTCCGTTGGTCAAGCTGAAGTGCTGGGCAACATCACAGTCATGCCCAAAGGTGAGTGTTACTGGATTTTAGCATTGTTATTGTGATTTAGGGTTGTTGGTTGAGGGTCTTTCACGTTGCTCAGACATTTCTGGGGGATGCACATTATGCTTGCGGGGATGAGGCAAAATATCGCACGTAAAGGAATTAACTGACTGCAACCTGAACACAACTTCCATCCAAATGCCGAGCTGTGTTCTTCCAGGGATGTGTATTCGATTATCTCTATCTAATTGTGAAGAAGATGGTTGTTGCAGACATTGGCCAAACCAGACGAACGAGAAACGGTTTACCTTGACGGATATCCTTCTGAAGGGCTCTTGACATTTACAACTGATAACGCAGATGCAGTGTTCATCCACAACTATGGGGCCTTCAATTTACAACTAAGGAAAAAACTTAAAAAGCAAAGCCAGACTGCTTTCATCTAACCAGCTTCGACCATAGGGGTCTTCCTCAGGAATGCATTCTATCTCTTTCGAATTTTGAAACATGTATGGTCTCGTCAGCTGCGGTGATCTTTTTAGTGGTATTGCTAGGTAAAAACCTAAGTTAGGTCTAATTAGGTTCGGATCAGTAGAATCTTAAATCTCATTTTGAATCAGAAGAGTAGACTGGTAACAATGCTAAACATATATACTTATCAGGACCAGCTCATACCATTTCAGAGCTCACCGCCAGCTCTAGGAGTGGTTTTTGTATGGGAATCAGCGTCCTAAACATGAACATGACAACCAGGGTTGAATCAGTTTGGTATCATCCTACTTTAAAAACACTCCGATTGAAAGAAGACCTCACCACTGGAAAACAAATATGTCATGCACCGCATTGTTTTCACATAGATACACTATTCAAGTTATCACTGTAAACCAAAATCTTAAGTACCACCAAGGGTAACAGTGCTAAAGAAGATGATCCAATGGCTAAGTCCATCATTGGGATAAGATTATGCATTGAACGTTTCCTCTAGATTTTTTGGACAGTTGTAACGTATTGCTGAACTTCGTCAGGCTTTATCCCTGCCATATTAGCAGAGTTTTTCACAAAGCTAAGCAAAATAGTATTGGATCGGATCTTCTCATAATATGCCATACATGCATATTACGTGGACTCTATGGACCTCGTAATTAGTACATCGTTCTAAACCTGAAGTTTCGATTAATATTGAAACAGTGTTAAGACTACTCTTAAGAGTGGTGACTCCATCATCTTCTTCGAGTCCGATTACAACGAAACAACCATTTGATATGAAAAGGTCAAACAATACTGTATGCAGCTGTACGAGATTGCCAGAATGAGTGTATTAATTCAACGTTAAGTCATACTTCTCTTACATCATCAAAGTGTATGTTATTTTAACTGTGGTAGTATATTTTCAACACCGTAATTATTAATGGGTTTCTAACAAATCAGCGCACATTAACTAACTCAAGTGTTGTAAGCTAATAATCCGCCAAACTAACGTGGGTTGTTAACACGAATAGCACTGATGAGTTGTGATTGCTTTCCTTGAGTGATAAGTTAGAACGTGCAGCCCAGAAAATGTATATTTTTCGGCTAATGATAAGTATTACCCTTCAGTCCCAATGAAAGCATTGGCCTAAAGTTGACTTAAATGTCCTGACTACAGGGTTATGGACTAAGGTGAACAGGAACAGTACTCTGTTCTCTATTGAGGTAATCGGGCAACCTGAATAAGAGTCACTCACAGATACATTTTTAAGAATGTAACTGTGATGGTTTGTTCTGACACCAATGGAGAAGTGATCAATACGCTCAACCAACAGTATCGAGTGTCTGAGCTCAAATGGTGCTCCAGATGCTTGTTCGTCTATTAATGAGCTCGAACATAAACGAATCAGGTTCCGTTATCATTACGTTTTTTTTCTGTTGGTTTTACCAGAATGTGGAAACTACTCTCTAGCTATTTCTCATCAATTTTAATCCTCATTGGCTTACCTGAAACGAGTAAACACATGTACTGCTTCGTTTTTACACTATGGGCCGGCTGGCCATACTCTGTAACATCTGTATTTCCGTGTATTACATTAACACCGTCATATCAATAAGCACCGTTTCCGACAAGCCCGTGTGACTCTAACAGCGATGCCAACGCGTGTTCGGATACTAGAGGAATCTAAGCGACCAGGTTGTGTATCAAGGTGGAATGCTGAGCACAAAGTCAGTGGCGAAGTCTACAGCTACTGAACGGCAACCGGAACTAAATGAAGAGCTAGCAACAGGGTTTAGTAACTAAAATCTATAAGAACAGTTTAAACTACGACAGGAGAGCATGTAGTGTGCCTTTCTAAGGCAATCTAGCAGAACAGCATAGATGATCGTTGTTTGACTCGTATCAAATGTCCACTTATTGCCACGGGTAGTTTGAACCCTTTGAAATAACTATACCAATTAACACGTTTAATTTTACATCATAAAAAGCATTTCTCTTTCATCTGCGAACCTTACTGGTTTTCCTGCACTTTCCTACATCTACGTCCACATTTTTTTTCAAACTGGAACGCAATTAGGAAATCAGACACAAACTTCCATACCAAACTGTCATATCATTTGTCTTGTCACAGCAACGCCACCTGAGGCCAGACAGCCATCAGTGCCATTACCATCCCCGCAACCACCTGAATTGATCTATTCACCACCGTTCCACGTCGAAATCGAACCAACACAGCCGCTCGTGTTGGAGGCCGAAGCCAGAGGTTATCCCATACCGGATATGCGTCTTTATCACAACGGAATATTAGTCGAATCTGACCAGTACCGTGTTGTGGAATCCAGTCCGGGTAGTGGACGAATCCGGTTGCAGATCAACCAACCTCAACTGGACGACCAAGGCGATTGGACAATTGTGGCCTCGAATAAAGTGGGCACCACAAGCAAGACGGTATCCGTTGTTCCAAAAGTTGCACCGTGAGTTCTAAGCAATGGAATAATGTAACAAATGGCCACTGATTAAGTATCCAGGGTTAACCATGGAGAGGTTGTGCCAAAAAATTGGACGAGATTTAGTGTCTCGTAGAACTAAGATTCGTAATCACTTGCTGTAAGTATGATTGCAGCAAGAGTTGTTCAGTGTTTATATAGACTTAAAACAATTAAAGGCCGAAATCATTTTTACACGATTTCCAAAATGAATAAAAGAAAATTGCGTTCAGATTAAACTAATTTCTTAGGTAAACTAAGTGCATATTCAAATTGATCGCCCAAACATATGGATTGTTTAATGCAACATATTTCAAATAGTTTATTGTGTAGTGACTACTGTTCAATTCGATATGGCCTTCCGTTCAGTCAAGCGGTATTAGTTTGAGCCAATTACTCAGTTTGGTTATGGAGTCGTTGCATGTTCCCCGTCCCTTGTTTTATGTACAGTCCGTTTGCACCGGCCCCTAATCCTTGTTGTCGCATTGTCGTCATGTTTCTGAGTTAGTGACAGATAGCTTTAAGGTGGGTGGGCGACCCGAGTTTGCCTCCTCGGGGTTTAGCTATTATCACAGTCATATAGTAGAAAACAATTCTGTGATTTATTGAATCCACTTATCATCATTCTTGTGAATTTGCGTAGAAATTGCACCTACTTCACATACAACGAGCTCTACGTGTGACTGAACACTCCTCTCACGGGTTTACATGAAGTGTTATTTTTGAAACCCAATGTAAGGTTCAAATTGGCCGGCTCATTAGCAGTACTTATAGTTGTCGACAAGCCAGGATGTGAACGATAAGCAATCCTTTAAAATTTATATTACCGACGGGTGGAGATTCTAACCGACCACATAAAATACGAAGCCCACTTTCGTTAGTTAAACGCATCCTATGAGTTTAAAGTACTCAATCGATATATTTTGAGTCCATCTAATGGGTTATCCATCTATCTATCGCGTTCTCAGTCTCTGTTTTTGCATTGGCCAGTACAGTACTCTGGAGTTTTTATGTTAGTTGGTCGGCGAATTTGTCATGAAATTCATTTCATTCATTTTGAAAGGGCATTACAACACATCAGGGTGAAACGGTAGAGGTTTAATTATTATTTGAGAGAATTACCGAATTGTTTGTATGAGTCATCCACAAAATGTTAAGGATGAATATTGTGTACTATACACAGTTATCTTCTTCGTCTTGCTAGAAAAATCCTACTCGAACTGTCTGTATCATGTAGGTCAGATGAACTCAGCTCATGAAATGGGTGGTCCACATTGGTTATGGCTAGGTGTGCTTTACTAAACGCTATATTAACCTGCCTCAAAAAAAAATACACATAAATCAATAAATCAATGTAAAGCGCATCCAGGAGAGCAGGATATTCGGTTCCGTACTCGTGGGTCCATTGTGTGGATCAATTTTCCTGTGAACACCGTCTTTATTTGGTTGATGAAGGTAACAGACACGTTTTATTGGTTTTTCCGGTCCTCACAATCCAAACAAGAACAGAACCGGTTACGAAAATGCTGTGTAATTTATTGAATGTAAATGGTTTACTCAACCCTTCTTCCAGGCATTCGGTTTTACTCTGTTTAAACTGATGACAAGATTATGCGATAATGTACCTTCAGTAAAAACAGTGGTTAAATAAATTCTCCTTATGAACATAGTCTCTGTTTATGTTACATCGTCGTCGCTAAACTGTGGTGTGTGTAAAATATAGTTCATGGGTCTAGTTTATCTATAACAGGTTAAAATCTTGGCACAAAAATCAACATGTGTTGTTTAAATCCGTTTAACGCGATTACTCTGAGGTTAATGCAAATCAATTTGTTATGTTGACGAACTGGATACTATAATATTTGCCTCAAGTTTGATGTGTGTTACTTCTCCTCACACCATCCCATTTACCATAGTCCTGTTGAAACAAAACGACCTGCCTATGTACGGACGACCGTGATAACTCAACCCCCGATGGTCCGGCCAATGTTCCTTCAACGCTTACCAGAAAATGCCGATATAGACGAGACGAATCCAGTGATGTTCTGTGCCACGTTTACCGGACAGCCTACACCGACAGTTCAACTGTTTAGAGATGGCATTCCACTGACTCCAAGTGACCGAGTATTTTACACTATACAGGTAAGTTCACTGAGACTGCTTAGTATGAAACGGCTTGGCTAATGTCAGGGGTATTTTTGTGGCAAGGCAGCATATTACACCTTAAACACCCTTACTCACAACCATGATGAATTTTGAAGGAATGTGAACGCTGCTGTTGTGGTCCTGACTTAACCTGTTTTGCCACGCAGCATGCCGCTCAGATCCAGCAGATGGCCGCTGTCATTATGGCGGATACCCAATCGACGTTGCACCCCGGGTCAGCTACTAGTGAAATTAAAGTTTTTCAAGGTGCAAAGTGTTTCATGGATTGTGTGTTTACTGATGAGTTATACTTGACAGATTGGTACGTAGGAGGCATGTTGTCTCCTGTTCGGGCTTTATCGTAAATAAAGTAGGCGAGACGACCAGATCGGCCGTATTGTGAAGTGAATTCACGTCGTGAAGTCACTTAGGTGGTTCGTTAGCGTAAGTAACAACAAAGACCGAATATGGTGAGCTCATCGACCTAGGATGAGTACAAACCCTCAAATTCTCAAAGGTAAAATATGTAGCGCGAGGCAGGAACTTAAAATTAATTATTCGAGAAAACAACCTCTGATCACCCACGTGAAATCAGGCATACTACGCATGATCGATTGCTTTTGCATCTGTCCGTTGCTCACAACATGTCGAAAGATCATGATACACTTATTGGGTAGGTGCGATGATGTGAACAGTGCTTCATAAACCTTAAAGTGTTTACGAAACTCAAACCGTATATCAACACTTGTCTGCCGAAGGCGAGATGACTTGTGTAGGTCGTAAGGTTGAGGTGAGTAAAGTCACTGTATGAACCCGAATGTCTCATAGCTGTCAACGTGATTAGAATGTTGGTTTTTGCTGTCTAATTTCTGTTGCTGTGGTGTTGTGTTTGAGTCTGACCGAAAGAAATCCAAAAAGTGGATATTATATGGCAGATTATTGCTGTGCTTCGAACAAAGATGTAGAGTGTTACATTTTGTTAACACCAACGTTTTAAGGAACGACAACATGCTGGTAGACACGTATCCGTCCGAATATCCACGTTGCTAGTATGTTAAGGAAATGTAAGGAGAGTTGAATCCAAATTTCAAGAACTAAGAGGCCTGAAGTGAACAGTTAACACTCTGCGGTTCACAAAAACGGCTGTACGCTCGATTAGTGGTGAAGTTTATGCAGCGAACAAAGATTTTACGCGCTTATGCTGTACAATACTCTTTGTACGTTATTCCAAAGTGGTCGGGCAATACGAAACGTGGTGTTTACTTCAAGTCACGTATCGCTGTGCTTGACTCACGCAAAAGGCGCCAGGTGGTTTGGAACTACGAGGTGTAAGAACAAAGCAGTATTGCGGCTGTTGTGCTCCTTTGATTAAACTTCACGTATCTACTGCACTGGCTGGGACGCTAACTCAGAAATTTAACTGTTGTGCAACAGTTGCGTGTTGCATATAACGCGATGACGCAAACGATTTCAAGTAGAAAATGAAACGGGGAATTGAAAACATCATTACTGAAAATGGTAGCACAATGCGATAATAATGACAGAATCTCTTGTTTTAAGGGGACTTGATAAAAGTTTAATTCCTGATCGTGGCAAAACCATATACTGCTGACGAGCCCTATTAACATAGAAACTCAAACATAGTGCTTCGTTTCGAAGGAGGTAACTGAACAGCCCATGAGAATGTGCAAGCCACGATCGATTGTAACTAGTGTTCCATTTATACTAGTAGGAGTCATAAGAGACAATAACGAACGATTTGGATTTTAACTGGGTTTTGAATCAATTACAACAGCCTTTGGTGAATTCCATACGATGGTTGGATGGGTGGGTAGCTGATTCCAAGTGTGACATTTCTAAGCTGCCTGTATGAATTCGTAGCTCAGTTGGCAGAGCGAATACCACACATAGCATTTTATTACTGTCGTTAGTATGAGTCTAGCAGGAAACCAGATTTTTCACAACTGGGTCTCTTCTAACTTAACAAATTCGACACACTACATATTAACGACATTGAGACACACTTGTTGAATTTAAATTCGTGTATGATTTAACAGATAGACGATTTAGTCCCATTTATAAGAAGATGTCCATTGCCATACTGTTCGAAAACCTTACGGTCAGTTATATTTGATTCAGCAGTTTTCTAAACTACGTCGTTCTGTGGTAAGCTTGTTCCAGAATCAGAAGAAATCAGAAGTGATATTGTGTTCTAAAAATGCATTAAATACAACACTTTCCATCCATTACATAAGCCACCACGAGACCCGTTTGTATTTCCATTTATACTCACAGACTCCAGACACAATAACCTTGTCGATGACGAAGCCGCTAGCACAAGATAGCGGTGTCTATACAGTGTGTATAGAAAACCCGATGGGAAAAGACAGCTGTTCACTTTCGGTAAGTGGATTTGTACGTCCGTTTCTCTCCTGACGGATAATCTGTTATATACTCAAACTCTGTTGCGCTCGGGATGATCTAACACACAAACTCATGTTTTGTTTTAGCTTAATGTTATCCCCACGTCACCAGTGCTCGAACAGCCTGAGTCGCCCTTGTTTGTCAATGTGGCGCCCCCGAGGTTCGTACGTGGCCCATTACCGTGGTCTGCCACAGACACAGGTGATGTGATCACATGCCCTGGACAGCTTGTGATCAAAGAACAGAATCCGGTCAGTTTAGAGGTTGAAGTGATAGGCCAACCTGCTCCGGCAATTGCATGGTACCGCAACTCGCAGCCAATTCCGTCGGACGGATTGCATAAGGTCAGTGAGATAGTACACCATTTGACTGATTGAAGTAACACTATCGTGTCGTTGTTATACTTACAGTTTAATGTTGAGTTCTGGACTTGGTTATCAGCCGCAAGTTCCAAACGTATCCACGTAAATTTCTGCACTGGACAGAAACCGAGCGTCGTCCATACTCATTTGTAAGGTTTGCCCTTCGAACGTTGAACGATACATGGGAAACCTCACATGTTAGGCTGACTAAACTAGGTCGGACAGCAGGAACTGCGAGGCCCGTACTTCATTAAATATGAGCGGTAAATTGCTAACACGCATCTGCAGTTTGTTGCAATCGTCGGAGAACAGAATAACATGTCAACACACTAAAGAGGCATGGGTGCAATAGCCGCTAGTAGTGGTATCTAGTCGATAGAAGCATGACCGGAAAACGAAGAAACGTCCATAGCACATCCTTGTAAGATCAAGGTCAGTGGACTGGCCATTAAAGAGCAGTTTGTTATCTGGGTCAGCGATGCACCCCGTTAACGCTCGCAAAGACAAAACGTAGATGAATTTAAAATCGTTAAGATCTGTACTATAACCTCACAAACGTTTTCTGTGGGTCTTACTAACACAAGCTGCACATATTTCCACAAGTCAGTCTAAGATCTAACACTGAACCCCACTAGAGCCTTCAGTTTGCGCAAAATTCGCGCAAGACAGATCGTTTGTGTATGCGTGACTGGGTTCCCCAAGTTAAAGACGTCTGATGTCGACCAACTCGCTCATCTTTCATTTACAACAGATATTTAGCCGTCAGGAGGGTACAAGCACGTTACTATTGGACAACCCGTCGGTCGACATGGATTCCGGGTTGTATTCATGCGTGGCTATCAATAACGTCGGACAGGCAACACTCCAATTTACTGTCCACGTCAAACCGCGACCACCAGTTCCACAACCTCCAAAGTTTGTCGAAAAACCGCCAAGTCAACTTACCACCCCATTGAACAAACCACTCACTTTGCACGCTGTCTTGGAAACAACACCCAATTTGAATTTATCATGGCATAGAGGAGGGAAGTAAGTTACCCTGATGTCACTATGTATTGTATTTTAGAAGGACATGGTAACTACAGAGTGAAATTATTTACCAGTTGTGTTTAAAAAAGCAATGGTACCTAGTAGATGACTGGTTAGGTAAGGATGTAAATCAGTCGTTTGAAAAAATTCAACATTCACCAAAAAGATCTGAATGTTCAACTGACATCTGTTTTGCGAACGGTGGTATGTGACTGGTGTTCAAATTACGACAAATCGAACGCTAATGGCCACTCCGCGTGGCCTTCTTTATGCTGACCTCTTATCTCCAAGACCAGTTTAGTATGTACTATTGCTATTACGCCTGCTTGCCATATATTAATTATAACATTACATCGTTTGCAAAAATGCTACGCTTCCCAGAGCCATCGTTCAATAGACGATTTCCTTGAGGTGCGGTTGCTCACTCAGGCTCTTCGCAAATCTCTTTTAACATTGACGGTTAAGTCCCTCTCACAGGTTCTCATACTTCAGCAGTACCATCACAATATGCACCTGCTTCTCTTGTAGACATGACTATGATCAGTTTACGCGTTTCCACTTTAATCGTGATTCCATTGTTTATCTCGCATTTGATACAACTAGTGCAGTGAGACTGAACGATGAAACCATATTACTCGTGAGTAGTCAGGCAAAGGACCGTATTTAAGTATTGAAGAAACCTGGGGGAAACACAAGAAACATTGGAGTGCGTACTGACAAGAAATGGATTTTCTGATACAGTAATTCGTCACTGGCAACTGTGGTGCCCCGAGATTGCCGTATTGTGTAAATAGGTATTTGTGTTCGAGGTGTTGTTGAAACATATACCCCCCTTCGTCGGTCTTCTGGATAAACAGGCTTTGTGCCTTCTGCGTTCTCAGGCCACAATTTCAGCAAGATACGTTAATGTTTCTCGTCAGTTCATTTAAACCACTTTGACGGCATTTTGGTTGTTTCAACGGTATTTACATGGGTGATAGTTGTGGAAAGGAAACTCCCTGGCATATACCTGTGATTATGCTCCCTTTAGAAACGAGCTGACGATATACACTTTTAAACATACTTTCAAAAGTGTCGCTGCTTAAATTCCCTTTCGGCCGTGCTTTGAAGTCAGATTAAAGCTTTCATTTAGCCATCAGCAACTGTGTCTGATGGTCGGGTATTAGTCTGGCCTAAACATGAAATCAGTGTTTCAACTGTAGACGGAATAGTTGTGTCTTTGTTTGAAGATTCCAAAGTATTCACAAGGGTTACTTCGAGTGTTAAAATGTCGTCCATCTGTTGGTGTTAACTAAAGATCACAACACACTGATTGAATTTCATACTTTCCTGTAGTCAGTGCATTGCTTCGGATAACCTTTTCCGTGATAGGGTTTCTTGGGATTGTTACGGACCTCCTAGAAAGCGAAAAACCATCAGCATCCTAAGTTATATGGTCGGACAGTGACATTTTCCGTGAGTGACGGTAAGGGTTTGCAGGCACACGAAACAGAAAGTTGAAAGCACGGGCTTAACTCAATGAAATATAAAATGCAATGTCGGCCGCATCGGTTACCTAGCTTGTCTTCTTAAAGGCGGCATTTTAAAAAAATCGAAGTATAGTTTAATAAAAACATTGGATTACGTTCTCCCTTAGTAACATTAAGCAGTTGAACGTACATTCCCTCAGCCGGTACTGAATTGCAATCCCTTGAGTTGTGTTCATCACCACTCCTCGGATTTCACCATGAATCGGACCGAGCTGTCGTGTCCGAACGAAAAGCTGAACAGGATGGGAAGTGACACTTTGTTTTCTTTCGGTTCTTGTCAGATTGGTTTCTTCCACACCTGATGGACGGATCACGGTGGACATACAGCCACATGAGACGACAGTCTGGATCACATCCGTACAGCCGGAAGACTTGACGCACTGGGAATGTGTAGCCGCCAACACGGCAGGCACCGCGTCTGCTAGAGTGGCAATCAACGCGGAACACTACCGTGAGTCATACTGTTTTTTGCATCACGTACAAGTGGATAGGCTAGATCTAAAGGAGTACGTGGTATCCTCTTTACAGCTCCCGAACCTTCTTTAAGACGTAAACATCAGCAGATGAGAAAAGATCTTGCCTTAGTTTACTCGTATACGATAACGAAAACCTGATGGGTACAATCGAGGCATTTACTCGACAATTTAGATAACCTGACTAACGGAAACGTTCTACATTTTGTTGTTACTAGCAAATACCTGTTTGCTTGCTGCATGCATAGCTGTGTCTGTCCTGGGCCTGAAAGGATGGCATTCGGGTTACCGTTCTCATTTGAAAGTGACTTCTTACCCTTTACTCTGGTGTTGAATTTTCCTTAACCGTGTTTTAATGCCTACAGACTTTATTCTTAACAGTCCAACAGATTCAGGTATACACAATAGCCAATACAACTAATCAGTTAATCAAATGCAATACTGTTTATCGTATATTTTAAAAATGCTTCAAACAATCATTCGGTCATTACAGTCTAATTTGAGTGAACGTGATAAACACTCTATGAAGCATCATCCCTGTTAGCACTATCTCATTTTGTATGTCAACTTGAGGACTTACTCTGAAACATTAATTTGACCTGCATCATCACCACATTGCAATTTGGTTTATTGTTCTAGAAGAAACAGTCGAGCTTCTGCCGAAAGTGACTCAACCAGAGAAGAAGGCTCCGGCTGGACGAGCTCCAAGGTTCACACAATTTCTTCAGCCAGTCACCGCTCCGGAATTCTCGGAAGTCAGGTAAGTGGACTGCTATTTGATCGATCCTGTTGTCCAACTCAAAGTGTTGTAAACAGACAGTATGGGATGCTATCTTATCGGTTTCATTCACGATTCTGTTGTTTAGTTTCATCGTCCAGTTCGACGCCGAACCAGCGCCCCAGGTAACCTGGTACCGAGAAGAAGTGAACTTGGAGTTAAAACCAGATTATCAAGTAAGTTTGTTTGTTCAAAATTTCCTCACTTACTGTTACGTTTTTGAGTGAGTGTTTTCTAGTGGCAGAATGCTTGCGACTGGGCGAAGCCAATTAGTAAGGAAACACAACAGCAACGTTTGATTGTTGCTTGGTCGATTCTCCGTTGGTCAACTGACCTCTCTACCACACTCCTTACTAAACAGACTTGGCAACAGCTCGTATGTCTTTATTCATTAAAAGACGTTTTTGGTCTTCTGGTGTCCCGTACCATACTCTGTCTACGATCCACAGTATATTGTCATAGAGATAACACTGTTCACCATGAAAATGTTCACTATACGTGGGGCAAAGATGAGGTTATCAACCGATGTTCATATAAGCATGAGCAACATTTGCGATTCCCGTTTGATACGCCTGTATGCGAGAAAAATGTCAATTTACCACATGCTAACAAATTCTGCAGAAGACTGCTATACGAATAGAACAAGATTAATTCAATAACCGCAGTTGACTGGTGATCGCTGCTTGTTGAGATAAGATATCCAGTGTTTATAGCTCGCAAACGAAGGCGGTGACGATAGCCGTGCGATTTTTTTCGATTACACGTGAGCAGCCTAGTTCGGCTCGGAGAGTAAGATATTCGGCCTAATCACGTGATTTGCGATCGTTGTTGCAACCCAACAATTGACCGGTAAAAATTGGCCAAGGTCACTGTTGCGAGCGCGCAGGTCGATAGACCGTCCGACTAGATCTGGAAGGGCGCATCAGGCTTGGCATGTGCATTCAAACGGACGACTGTGTTTGAAATGCCCTCGTACCATTGGGATATGGCGCATACGTTGATATGACCGCAACAAAATGCCGCCGTCCCATTTACCACCGGCTGGTCAGTCGTACGATCAGAATATGATGCCTGCTAGGGCTACGGCATAAACGTGTCCCATGGTTAGAGGCACACCGGGGTCTGCACGTCCATTAGAGTTGTATCCATTGCGGAACTGGATGGGTCGTTAGGTCCATTGCAATAGTTTCAACGAGATCAACATGGAATGGCATTTCAGGGAACTGCATACTGCGCAGAATGTTATGTTGTGTTGACATCCGTACTAAGGGGTATGTAAGTAGTCACACCAGTCTGTGATGACAGTGGTGTTGGTGATGCATTCACCGATGAAAAGAAAACAGTTTGCCTATTGATCTCTAGAGTAAAATGTATCCAGCACAGTTTTTGTCAATACGTAGAAGTGACATTTTTTTATTAGACTGAGTCCGGTTGAATGGTTAATCTCTTGGTAGATCACCACCACCCAACATACAAGTCAATTGACTATTCCTCGAGTACTGCTTGAGGATGCCGGCAACTTCTCAGTTGTGCTGATCAATCCGGCAGGGCAGGCTTGCAGCAAGGCTCGATTGGTTGTAGAGCGTGCCCCACCGGAACCGGCGTTCGTCGGACAACCTCCCAAATTCCAATCACCTTTCATGCATTCGACAACCGTGAAGGTCGGAGAGCCGGTTACTTTCGAATGCAAAGTAAGTGATTCGTTTTTTCCATTAGAAAACGTGAATTGTAATTACTGGCATCCAGACAATCGTCTATGAACGTCCACATCTATCTGAACGTTCCACAACTTTCTAAACCGGTCACACAGAGTTTCATAGTTGAATCACGATATTTGACAGCAGTGATACCAAAACAGTTCACATGCTGTAGCATAAGAACACGCTGGTATTTAACCTCAGAAATTCTTGACCAATTTTATACATCACGCTAATCACTATTTTGGGACACTTCAAGTTGTTCATTAATCTCAAACCCAATCAACAGCAACTCTGGATATGTTGTATTTATGTTAGTAGACTACGTATCAACATTGGGTACACTTTAATATCACATATCAAAGCGGTTGGTAGGACTAGTTCTGCGTGTTAAAAAGAGGTACCGGTTGTTTCCATATAGACCTTGCATACTTACCCGGCAACCTCAATGCAGAGTACTGTTTTGCATCCGCGTCATATCTGCAAAGCGCGAACATTTTAGCGGTTCGTTCTTGTCTGTGGGTGGTTGCTATAGCCCGTGAGTTATGATTTCGGCAAGGGATTGTATCCACTACACAGTGTAGTTGAGATCATCTGAAATAATCTGCTGACAGTCCAGCAGGGAGTGGATATCGACTAGGACAATGCCCATTGTTCTCACTCTGTATGAACATAGTTGACAGGCAGAACATCAGGTGTTTAGTTGTTCGCTACCTACATAGTAGATTATGATAATCACCACCTCCAACTTCATCAACCTCCCGTACGTACAGGTTCATGGTGAGCCCACACCTCAGGTTCACTGGGAACGTAATGGTGTGCGACTGTCCAGCACGGAAACAACCCATCTGAAGATGTTTGACCAACCACCGTTTCACACATTGATCTTGTGTGCCGCTACGCCTGAGGACACTGCTGAATATCGCTGTGTGGCCGTCAATCCCCTGGGTCAAGACACCTGTACCGCACAAATTTACGTTGAAGGTCAGTTAAACCACAGTGTTTAAAATTTACTCCTGAGAAATTGAGTGCTTCTTGGTTGGGATTACGTAAAGTCGGTCTTCTTCATCTTTAGGATGTAATGCTCAACAGCATCAGCAATTCTCAGTGAGATAGGAGTAGATATGGATTAACCAGTTCACCCTCCGTTATAAATACTTTTATGCTGTTTGGTTAACTTGACTAACAAAATTCCCAAGTTGACGTTGTTAGCCTAAGTTCAGTAAATTGAGGAATGCAGTCATAACCAATTATCAGGCTAAACTCTAATAATGAGCAAACTTGTGATAACGGAATCCCATTAAACATGGATGCGAATAATCGATACTAACAACCGTGAACGAATAAGTTGGTTTGAACCCTCTTCAAACTGACCCTAGAACGTCGAAAGATAAGAACCAACGAGAACACTGGCAAAAGCAGATTTAGAATAAGCAATGTATTTAGCTACCAGCGTTTTGCGGATTTACCAGAAATACCTGTCTGTTCTTTTAGAACTAAATGGCCTTGTGGTAACATGTGCGTGCAAAGATACGTCTGAATTACACGCTGATCCATATCTCAGTAACAGCTTGAGATACCATAATTCTGGCAACGGAATCGTGTTCTTCTGGTCAGGTTTATCCTGAGACTAACAAAAATATTTAGGTTTTGTTGTTTACGTTTGACGAAAGATATTCAGTGTATTGGGATAGTACAGTGAACAGAGACAAGCGTATCACAACCCTAGGTGAACTATCGTGTCGAAATAGGCCAGAAAAACACCCAAGGTAATTTGGCGTCGGTATGTGGGCTCCTCTAACCGAAAAACTGTTTATACTGACCCAAAAACACCGGCACAAGGATAACTCTCTGAAGTTACAGCATCAAGTAAACCGCTTGATTCGCGGGTAACGTTTACTTGGTCCCTGCCTAATTTCAATATGGAGCGTCCTAGCAAAATTTGCTATAATAACATTGTACGTTGACAATTTCGTGTGCCGATTCGCCGCTCACATTCCAGACACCGAGCCAACTCTTCAGACAAACTAATCATAAGGACTATGCCGGTATAGAGGATCTGCGTTCAAACTTTCACTATTGTAGTCAATAACCTCTTCACTTTACCCTCGCCGACTTTTCTTCTCAAACCAATAGTGAAGTATACTGAATTTCGTCTAACATCTTTCTGTTCTATGAATTTTAGGAATTTTACTATGTTGCTCTTATACAACCGCCATAATTACCTAATTCCGGCCGCTTAGTCACCTGCTCATCTCGTCCTCCCGTGTTTACAGAACCAATCAAACCTGCCCCACTGGTAGCACCAACGGTGTTCGCTGGACCGAAAGACGTTACAGTAATGGAGTCGCAACCAGCGACCTTCGTGGCTCGCATTAAAGGCACTCCAAGCAAGTGTTCATTTCTCTATTTAAGATGTATGTTTTACTGTACTGGGAAACGTATTGCTTGATTTTGGTCCCCATCAATGTTAGAAGAAAACCACAGCACTGTTGTTATATGGGCATATATTATTCCAGTTAGGTTGATTATCGTACACCCGATACGAAACACACACCGATTCAAGCGACCGTTGGTACTGCATTGTGAGTTGGCATTTTTAAACTGTTTTTTGTCTAGCTATTATTGATTGTTACCCCGTGGTCACCTTTTTTTCAAACATCTGTCAAAGCCTTTAGCTTTCATAGCCGCTTCCCATCATTTCACGCAGTGGATCCAACACTGTCTACCCACTCTACGAATGCCGCATGTCCCTTTGACGAATTCGGGGGTGGGAGGGTGGGTAGGTAGGAGGGAGAGGATACCATTGTTCTCACATCGAGGATAGAGCAAAAACATTCTTCGTTCCCGTTTTTCAGTGGACTGGTTGACCGAATCACGTACATCGAACTCAGAGCGTATGTGCACCTGCGGGAAGGCCAACACATGCTAGCATGATTGCTCGTTTAACAAACCAATTGGGTGGTCGTCATGACAGCCCTAGAAGTCACATTGTGTGTCGGAGTGTATGGCAATGTCAATTATCGCTGGTGGTCTATTCGACCATTAAGTAACCATTACTACGCCTGTTAACAACAAATAATAACTGGGCTAACAGGGGATGATTATTAGTTAAGAACGATCGGTACAAACCAAAAAACAATGATCACTAGCTAAAAGTTAATCGGATAAGTTTAAAAACCGATCTGCATTCAGACTTCCACCTAGACTAGTAATGCGGTCTAACATACTCAAAGACTAACATTACAGTAGACGATGCGGCTTTAGCACCTTTCATTGACTGTTATCAGTCACACTTCTGAGTGGTGCATAAAACATCAGTTATAGATTTTCATCAGACTTCCTGTGTATGCAAAATGAGGTCGATATTCGGATAATCACGCTAGCTAAATTCACTTTTTGTGGATTCAAATGTTCCGTTTTCATAACCACAAAGATCAGCTGATTAATGCATGCAACGGGGTGATAAGGAGCGGGTGGGAGGAAGAAGGCCTATCTTACATAGGCTCTCTAGTATTTTGGAGAAGGAGGCTATTTCGTTTTATCTGACAATTCTGCTAACTGAGTGGCTAAAGCCAAACTGCAATAGCAGTATTCCGATACAAGCCCATACGTTTGAGTTTAGGGACAAAAAAATCTGTTGCTCATTGTGGTCATGTAGTCAGGCATAACTTTTAAAGAAAGTAGTCTGTACAAGTTGACTATAGTACAGTTTTTATTCTGCACATTTGTGTAGTGCCTGAAGTAACCTGGCTGACGCGTGAAGAAGTCATCAAACCATCAAGCTATTTCCAACCGCAACTTTTCCCTAATGGTGAAGCTCGTTTGGTGATAAGCAGCGCCTATCTGGAGGATGCGGGCGAATATACAATTCGTGCGGTAAATCCGGCTGGTGAGGCAACAGCTACCGCGCGTTTGATTGTACAGGGTAAGTCTGCCGTTTTGAATATGCCTCTCCCGTACCGTATTTACACGTCGTTAAGACGAATGGTCTCAACCAACCTCAGAAATTAAATCTAGGATTTCAGAAACACAGACTGCAGATAAATTCGTTTTTACTAATCCATTAATCTAATGCGTACAACGTATGCGACCATAGATCAAGGCGTAAACTCAGTATGAGTCCTCATACCGATAGCGGAGTTGTATCAACGTACACGCATCCGGTAAACGTTGGACACGCCCATGCATGCGGGCAAGAAAGAAGATAAACAGAAACCGTTCAAGATGATCACTTTAGTAAGCGATCCCCATCAACATTAACAGCTGTCTAAGGCGTAAACTTAAATCACAAGAACCACAGTAGAGTTTATTGGGTTTTAAGTGCTTTTGTACAGGGACTATGTGCACTAACCGAGACGGTTGAAAATGAGTTATTGCTGCCCACATTATTGTCTTTACAGCTAACTTTAAGAAAATTCTTAATAACCTGAAATGTATGTACGACTGTGATAACAGCATTTCGCTGTTTCGGGAAAAATTGCATCATTGAACTAAACTATCACGAAATACAATGAATCCTGAGATATAATTTGAACAGTGTATGTGGCGTATTAAACCGTTACGGTCGATGCACACTCATTTTAGGGCAGTTGTCTTACTAGTGATCTCATGCGCCCTGTACAATTTAATGCGCCCCCAGACTAAGACCATGTGACTACGGTCAGTATTGTTACCACAAATGTTGTCCACTACGTTCCTTGTAGACAGCCTCTGTGATCATAGTGTTGTATTTACAAGCTCGTACTTTCACACGCCCATCATGTGGTGGTGAATCGCACCTCCGCTTTTCTCAATCTGGCCCTCCGTCGTACTTTACATGAAAAATACCATGTGGCCCGGAGACAATACAGACGATGGGGTGAATGTGTCATTGCCTCAGATATCGGCTGCGTACACGAACCAAACTGAGTGAAAAATTGAAGTGGTAGGCCGTTTGCGTAACTCGAGCGAAAGAACTGAGGTAAACTTTCACATATTAACGTGCAACATATCACCGTTTGATGTTACGGAGAGTTGCGCACTTAACATCTTGTGTTTTGCCGGCTGGTAACATTTTGACTAACTCCCGCGTCAAATGGCGATTCTCTTTCACCTTTCCCTGTTCCACGTTTTATGCCTGTTGTATCAAGCTGGTGTTCTATCCGCCACGTGAAAATTGCTTGCGGAACTTCAGCCCATTCCTTGATCGATCGTGACCAGCCCTCGAGCGTGAGGCCATTGCGATTCAAAGTAGTCCGAGTTCTTCAGCAAAAAATCTCGACTCGGATCGCGGTGTGGACACACTCGCACACCCCATGACCCGGATTTCGGACAGAATCGATCGACATCACTTCACCTGTAGCGATTAATCCATCGATAGGCCAACGACCATTTGTGTCACTTCTGACGTAGTGCCGTCACAGGCACCTACGAATGACCCGTCTCGATTGTCCCGGTTCACTCTACCCTTACTGTGACAACAGAATGGCGAATCAGAATTGCAGTAAAGACTGCTCGGCTTTTGGGTAATTGACACTTATCAGCCCAGTCGGGTCAGAGATTTAATGTAGCAGTTCAAAGGAGATGGTAGTGAGTGTGCACACAATAAACCTTCAGTGTAAAAGACACTTCACACCAGCAATTCCATAGTGCATCGATTGTCTCTTAGTATAAGCCGGGTCGCCCTACCTGCGGCATCCAACGGGGTCGATAGGCAAAAACGTTACTTCATCCTCGTTCCTCACTGTCCTATCAAATTTAGCTCTCAGGCTCCTCCCGACGCTTATTTCTAGTACTTACCCCACAAATCCTACAAGAGCTAATCACGCACGTTGAAACTTGTATGTATGGAAGCCAAGCCATGGGATACCGTGTCACCACACTTCTGCACTGGTCACAATTTGTTATGATGATGCCTTGTGTTAATTCACCAACTGATCTCGTCAGGAATACAGAGACCCTAAGCGTTGGTGCTTGTTCCGTTGGTTAAGAATCAGCGCCTTGATTTCAGCGATGGTGAGGTAGGTTTTGCGGGAGTTCAAGTTTCTCTCACCTACGCAGCTACAGACGCTTCAACTCTATCTTACAACCTGTTGGTCCGCTGATTACAGCGTGTGTGTTGGTCTTTCAATTGACTAACTGAATCATCAGTCGTACATAACTGCTGCGCCTTGATTGCGGTTCGCACAGACCACGTGTGCTATTTTGTAGTCGATAGATGTGGCTTACCGGTTAGTTTGCGCTGCCAGTCATCCTAGTGGCGATGGTCCGCTTGAACGCGGCTCAGGTATTTGTAAAAGCATGTTGCGTTAACATTACAAACCAAATCATAAAAAATAAGTTATTACGAAGCGGGCTTCTCTTGGAATGTGTTACGTCTTCCATACCCTGACGTCTCGGAACAAGCAAATACTTCACCGAACATTTATGATTCAAAGGTAGCCGGGTGAGTTCCTCGTTTAAGGCAGTTTGTTCTCTTTATGAACTTGGATAAGGCAATGAGAAGACGTAAATCATGTGATGTTCTCCGGAATAACATTTCGGGAATTCTGATCACACATGGGCATGTAACTAATTTTAAACATTAAGATAAGGTTCCATAGGTCGGAAATAATGACTTACGGGATTAGACAGACAGACAGACACGGAAATGCAGATTAAACAAATGGGGTGTGTGATCAGAATGTACGAAATGTTATTCCGGAGAACATCACCTGACTTACGTCTTCTCATTGCCTTATTCGAGTTCCTCGTTATCTTCTACTAAGTTCTACAGTGAGGTCGTTTTAATTGGGCCGCTCTATGATCTGAAGCTGTCAATAATGACTAATCCTGTTGAATTCAGTACTTCTACGTAATTAGAAGAGGAACGTTTACCATACTTTTCTTGTGGAACTGAAAAAGATAGTTGGAGGTTGTGACTTTGTGTGATAGTGTAAACCGCGACAAGCTGGCTATTATTGTCCACGGTTTCCGGTTCCGGCGTGAGCTGCTACGAACGACTGACTGAGCCCTAGAGTCAGCATCCAGCATCACCACCGGATTGAGGGCTGTAGATAAACTTGCATTATTGCAACATTGTAAAATTTAACTCGTTAACGGTAAATTGCTATCATCAGCATCAGAAGTTGTGACAGGGGTAGATAAGCTGACTGAAAAACGTATGGGAATGCGAGCAATTGTCAATGATGTTCAGTTTAAGTAAACTATTAATCCACATAACCTTGTTTGAGGTTTTAGAGGACTATTAAGGAATGGAGGGGCACCAAGTTAAAATGGATACTCAATTTAACCAGTCACACCGCAGTAGGTTGACTTCACTCAATTTGCAATGTGGGGCATTGTGCTATGAGTCTTCTGTTATCGGTCCAACAAAACGATAGCACAACTCAACGTTTGTTGTCGTGCACCGGTACATATTCTCAGCCGACACTTCAATGGCTCTAAAGCTCCCATCGAATAGCAGCCGGACGCATTGGACCATGTGTTAAATGTACAAATGGAAACTTTTGGATGTAGCGTTTGACCGATCAGTGAGTTAGCCTATCGATATGTCGATGCGGTCCTCAGCGGATCAATAGACAAAGAGGGTACGACGGACGTGAACGAGAGAGAGACAGTGACCAACAGGCCAGTGAATCGGGGTGTTTAGCAGCGTGAATATTGACACGGGGAGGATGCGATCTCTATCGCGACCAATGCATCTCAGCAGAAGTTGACATTTTGGTTCATGTTTACTCACCATTTGATCCTTTGTTTCCTTGTCTGTTCCCGACCTTCCAAATTCAGCCCCATTACCGAAAACTGTCGCGCCACGTTTTATTACTCCATTACCATCAACACCGATTCAAGTGGAGGAAGGCACACCAATCCGCTTGAACGTGGAAGTCGACGGTGAGCCGTTGCCGGAGGTTAGTTGGTACCGCAACGGCCAACCATTCAAGGGTAGTCCAGATTGGAAAGTAAGTCTGACATGCATAGCCAGCATTTCAAGACCCATTGTTCCTCCTAAAAAAAAGTGACCTATTTCCAATACCGTTTACACTTGCTTTGTGATTTGTGCTCAATTTTTGCAGGTTACCATCGAAGGTCGACAATCAACAATCGAGTGTCGTGAAGTGTTTCAAATAGATTCTGCTGAATGGACTGTGCATGCAACAAACACCGTGGGACGTGCGACTACTATGACGAAACTGACGGTCATTCCAACACGCAAACCAGGTAGCTGCAACAACTAAAACGTGTGCTTTTTCATATTTACCATTCATTGATCGCACTCGGAGCCTCATGGCAGTACCACGCAAACATGCTCATTTGTGTCGGGGTCGCTTGCTCACATTCCCACGAAATCAAGCGGATACGGAGGCTGTCGCTAGCATGTCCGGCCGGCGCTCGCATCGAGAGTGGGGTGGAGCATACCGGTGCGTGAACATCACGTGGACGGTGGTGGGAACCACCTAAGCTAGGTTTCGGCTTAGTGATGGTACACAGACATTAAGCAAGCACACAAAAACAAACCAGATCAAGCGATCCGATTTGCTAGTGTGTGGAGTGTAGTAGCGTGGATATCCGGCTCGCTACCCAGTCGAAAGTCTGGTAAAAGACAACTTACCTGAATAGCAAGGTACCAAGGTGCAGTTTATTGAAACGTGAACACTTAGACGCTAAAAGACAACTGCCCACCAAACCAGTCGAGGGATGAGTGATTTGCTTGGGGGTCGTTCACTGTGCGGTAATCGTCTGATTGCAACTGTCATGCTAATCCAATGAGACATGTGACTAGACCAAGAGGTGAGAGAATTTGTGGTCCCACCACCCACGCACAGCTGGATTGGACGAACTGGACGGTAGCATTGTGTGACCGAAGGTGGTCTAAAGGCGCGCCCAACATTGTGCATGTTGCACGGTTGGCGGATATCGGTACAACGAGTCAGTAGGGCTAACGTAGCATAACAACCGAATGCTTATGAGCTCCTATACACTACAGTTTTGTATCATGTAAGAACTATTACTGATGAGTAGTAGGCAACCTGATCATCATTCACAAGCGAAAGTGGTTGAGCGTTCACATATGATAATTCGGTCGTGCCTAACGTGAGGTCAATGGCGCAGTGGTAAACCCGGTTGCATCATGAAAAGCGTGACCGGAGTTCTAGTCCCGGCAGTGGTAAGGATATGCACTACTGACGAGCTCTAATGAGAGCGAAACTCGAGTCTAGTGCTTCTTTTCGAAAAGGGCTGACTGGAAAGACCATGGGAATGCGACAGCTGCGATCAATTGTGGGTGATGTTCAACTTGAAATAAACCAAATCCCCGACTACTCATCAGTACCTCTGGGCCGAATTTTCAAGCACACATTTCCTTTAGACATGTAGCCACGTCTTGCGTAGAATGGGCTTACCTCCAGTATAGTACATGCTTGGCGTTAGAATCCAGTTAATGACATTGCTGACTGTCTGTGCTCATCGACTATTATTGCTTGAAACCTAGTTTGAAGAAGACCGATCACCTACGTTCGATATCAACGTCAAACGATTAAAAGGCTTCAGGGATGTAAAAAGAGAAACGATATGGGTACGACACTAAGCTATTTAAGATACATTGGTCTTTGTTTACCAACCTTATCCTCCAGTTTTTTGATATATCTGCCACTTCACATGGTCTTTATCCTGTGATGTACAAGATCACATGTGGTCTTCTGCACTGTTTAATGACCGAGCCGGATCTCTCGATTCTCAATTCAAAGGCACACATAATAGTTACCACCATTGTATTAAGAATAATACGGTTACGTAGACCACTGTAGCGTTGTGTGTAGAGTAATGCGTTTATTTGTATAACCGTTAGTCCCAGAGGTCTTCTGAGGTAACAGACCAATAGGAAATAAACAGACTGACGAACGAAGTGAATAATGCGCCTGTAAACAAGGAATTTTAAAAAACAAACTTTTACAGTTGCAATGTAAGAAAATATGGGAGCGGAATATTTTTTTTATCTACAGCACTTTCTAGCAGGGTGGTCACGTTTTGGGCAGCGGAAGTCCTAAGAATCGAATTAATATGAATCTGAAGACAGTTATGGTGCCATAACCCTCTCGTAAAAACCGGTACATGGTGTTTGGTGTCTCAATTTCAGAAACACCGAAGCAAACTGAGTTACCGCCTGTGTTTGAGAAGCGTATTCAACCCCGTGTGAAGGTTCCACTGCACCAGACTGCCACGTAAGTGCTACGTACTGTTTGCCATGTAACTAGGTTTGTGTCGCAACATACTTGAATATCTCCAACCAACAAAACGGTGATCGTTATGTATCTTGCTGATTTGTAAATCGGTTTACGTACAATTTCTATTTATTCTAATCTATGTGCGGTTTAACGGAGTACACCAAAACAACGTATAATCTCTGCTTGTTTAAGTTCAAAAATCTGCAGATGTTATTTAGAACGACCTGTATGGGATTTAGATTTTATCTGGTCTTTTAGATAATCATTTGTAAGTGACAAATAATTTCAGTGCGTTAGAATTTGAGGCATCCAATTGCCCTGCTATTTTTTACTCCCCGCTGCACGAACTGCATCCTCTTGTGTAGCGTTAGATGATCATCCTCACTTTGTCCAAATAGCAGGCTGCATAACATAAAGCCCCCTAAGCCCTACGAAATGAACTGGTAGTTTGCTCAGAGTACACAGTCCACGAACTTAAAGACTTTTGTGACTTTTTTGTTCTGGCTGGTGATGACTTAGTCCATAAAGTCGTGTAAAGCAAAGAAAAACACCGTGAACCAACTGAGCCACTGTTAGAATCACTCGAAGTAACGAAGATGGTGAATGAATAAGGTATTAGAGACTATTGACCTTCACAACCGGTAGACCATCATGCCGTGCGGTCAGTCAGATAGCAATTGTTAGTCGGACACTCGAGCAACTCACATAATGTACAGTACAAAATGTTGGTGACGTTTTGTTCGTTCACAATTTTGCTTGTTTCAAAAGGGTGAAAGTAAAAACCTTAACTGGTGATTCCTGACACAATGCTTTAAAAGCGATGATACTGACACTCCCTTTTATTAATGTGTTCTATCATGACACCTACTCCACTTTTCTCATTCTGAGTGACATCATTCACGTAAATTTATGATGATTCATTTATCACTGATACGTTACGCTGCACTGAATATACCGTTTCAGAAACGTAGTGAACGTGTGCATTCCAACACTCATGCGTGCTCCGGCTATCGCAGGTCGGATTAACGCAATGGCTGCACAACCATCCTGGTATACGTTGGTCATGTTAGTAAGCTAGTCCTGTAAGCCGGTTGGAAATACCAGAAAAACATCCCATCCGTCACTCAGTAGGCGTAACCACTTCTCTTAGGATGTGAAGAAATGTCCGGAATCTGCTGGCAGATCGATCTTGACAACAAGTAAAGTAACTGCCCACCAAGGTCATTTAATGATACTACGAGTAAAAGTACCGACCGTAGCACAAATTGTTTTCAGGCGGGATTTTGAAGGAGATTAATTTCAGACACTATACAATGCGTCATTTACGGCAACCAGGAATCAATGATACGGACAGCATGTCGCATTTCTTCGCTTTGTTATCTTTCGTATTTCAGTTGACTGATTTTGCAAATCGATTAGCATGAATACCACATCACTGTGATGATGCCAACAAGACGGTCAAATACAATGTTTCTATCATTAGGAATTTTAATTCAGGAAGTGATTTTAACAATCGTGACTTTTTCGTCTGCATATAGCAGTGCATACCATCTAAGTGCTAGTAGAATAACGAGTGTGAGCAATCGGGTTAAATTGTGTACACACTGTTATGAGAGGAGTATAGAGTTTTTAGAACTGCGTTGATATATTGTCTGCATAATCTGGGAATGTTACTGAATAACTTGACTACTAAGAATGATAAGATTGTTTTCTTGTTTTTCTTTCTACAGTTTACAGTGTGTTGTTTCCGGCTACCCACAACCTACTGTACGCTGGTTCCACAACGGTATTGAGTTTCAGCCTCAGCTACTTACTGGTCTGCAGCCGACGAAAACTGCCAAACAAGAGCTGAGTGTGGATCAAGCCACACATACGTACACCTTGTACATTCATGATTTGAACGCTTTCGATGTGGGTGAAATTTTGGTCAGAGCTGAAAATGAGCTTGGTGTGACTGTATGTCAAAGTGTGTTGGAATTGGAAGTGCTTGATGGCCAGATTGTAGAGCCACGTTTTGTCCGGCATCCTCCGGAACGTGTACATGTTAGTCCTGGCCAAACAGCACAATTGGAATGTGAAGTCGAAGCCATTCCACCTGTGACATTCAGATGGTATTTGGATGGTACGCAAGTGGATCATCAACAACTACAACAAACTCAAAAAACCTACCAGTGTCGAGTGGTTGAGGAGACGAACCGAACCACGTTAATCATCCCACGTTTGGAGCCAAGTCGTTTACCAGCTCAGGTTAAAGTGGAAGCTGCCGCACCAACGGGAACGAAGATAGTCTCCACAACGGTGATTGAGATGATGGCTTCCACTGATGTCACAGATATGACATTCGGCGAAGCTGTACAGACGATACCGAGAGAACAGTCACCACCACCATCTCCGCTACGTTTCACGCGTAAACTACAATCCCAGCTGAGGTTGGATCATAGACTTGATTCCCTTTCGTTCGATGTTGAAGTGGAGCAACCTTTACCGGATCAACTAAGTACAACACCGATCCCCGTTTTTAGTTGGTATCGAAACGGGATTGATATTTTACTAGAACAACCGGGACGTGATATTGAGCAGCGCTATAGTGTTGTGAAAGATCACCCTTGGCACAGTCGCTTAACAATCAATAGACCGGAGCGAGTGGACAGTGGTGAGATCACTTGCATGGTATCACGTGAATCTGTTTCAGGTGAGGAGGTTATCTATACCACCTGTGTTTTAGAGTTGGATTACCCGCCAACTGAGACTCCGGCAAAGGTGGAGTCAGTCACAACCGAGTTAAAATTGACACCCCAGTTCTCTCAGTCACTACCGGCTAAGATCAGCCCGATTGAGGGATCCACGGTGGTACTAGATGTCACTGCAAGGGGCATTCCAGTACCGGAACTAAAATGGACGGTGAGTTCCGTGGAAATCACAGCAAGATGTGAAATTATGCCAACAGAACAAATCGATGAGACAACAGTAACTAGTCGCATGGTTTTGCGCGATTTTCAACGGACCGATCGTAATGCAGTAATCGAAGTGACAGCTAGTTCGGAATTGGGTCACGCAACCACGGTGTGCCAGTTGGAGGCACCGCCTGAAATATCCCGCCCGGAAAAGGTGGAGTTTTCGAAAGTGCTTGTTCCGGAACTGGAGGTACCCGAGTCTGGACCGATAACACTAGAATGCGCCATCCAACCGACAACAACTCCTGCGGTATTTCATTGGTTTGTCCAAGGGGTCGAGATTATGCCTCAAATGCCCTCATTCAACATTCAGTCCACTTCGTTCACTTCCACCCTCCGAATTGAGCACATGACCCCGGATCTTGTTGGTCCAGTCTCAGTTACCGTGGAACATTCTCAGGGTCAAATTACCTGCACGAGTAATCTAAAACTGGCGTCGGTTAAAGAGCTTCCTACACTAGAGACGGAAACAGTGGAACCACTAGCAAGGGAAGAGACGGCTGTGCCAGCAGATCAACTTCGTTTTGCCCGACCACTAACAGCTGAGTTCCTTAGGGAGGCTGAATCACTGCAGCTGCTGATGTGAGTCACCTAAACGTTCTTGAATATGTTTTCACATCATACACCTCGAATTTCATTGATACTTTTCTACAATTGACCACAAAGTGGGCTTCTGTATGATCACCGCTTGTTTGGTGTGTTATAAGTGTTGCGAATTGTCTATGTTACGTCCCGAATACAATTTCAAAGGACAGGGCCTCATAAACGGTTAACAATGGTTGGAAAGACCATTTGCTCAGGCCACGAATGTTGTTGGTATTCGATTGTTCTTCGAAAACAACCTAACGCCAACAAGAGCGGAAACAGTAAAATTGCGTGCACTTTACACCATATTACATTACGTACTATTATACGTGCTAATTTGACGCTAGTTTTTTGTTTTTCTAAGCCGTTTGTTGCTATGGGACGTACTGATTTGATTACCCTTAGATTGTCCAGACCTAAGCAAAAGTAATCTATGTCGCTGGGCTCTAGCTTGTACCTTATGGTTTTGAGCAACGCCACTACTCGTCTGGTAAACAGTCAATTCGACGAACACCCCTCCACTAAGCAGCAGTCACTCTGCAAAAACCTCTGTGTGCACTTTGGAACATGCATGCAAAGTTAAGGCCGAGTTACGAGCGCATATTTGGACGACTGGGGACTGAGTTGCACATGTACTTGGTATGTATGATTGTCAGTCAACCGGTTGATGAACACGCAACTATGCGGATCTGCATTGTTTCATCCCTCTTGGTTGCTGCGATCGAGTTGTCGTGTTTACTCGGATGAGGCATGACACGGTTTGGATTACTACCGAAAACCAATACATTACAATCATGTTTCGTATAGGGTACAAACATTTTTTATAATTGAATAGGGCTTTTTATTAGCCATACGTGGGTACAAAATTGGCTGGGATATTGTACTCAAACAAAGAAATATGGTGTTTTCACTCTATCCAGTTGTATCTAGTGTTTCATATTTCGTTTTCACCTCTAGACTGGATTGTCAAGTGATCTCTGAGCTGCAACCGGTAAAAATTCAGTGGTTACGACAAGGTCAAGAATTATACCCGTCGGAACATGTGGATATGGTATACGAGGAACAAACCGGTTTGAGCCGCCTGATTGTCCATGCACTGACTCCGACAGACTCGGGCGAGTACACTTGTGTGGCAACCACCACAGCTATTGAACCGAAAACAGGGATGGCAATCCAAAGACGAGTGGAGTCCTCGACCTCTGTAATCGTCGGACGTGAGTTTTTGAACACTGTTTGGGCATAATTAAAGTGCAAACTGATGTATTCGTTGTGATTATCTTCAGAAAAGAGGTTTATGGTCATCCATTTAGTGTTCAAAAAGTAAACACTAAATATGGCAGTAACACGTTTCGTGTACATTTTTCAATCCATTCAGTGTTACTTACATTATTCGAAGATCGAATTGAACATAGTGAACAGCTGTCACAGAAGAAATATAATGGTGTCACAATTTTTCTATTTACTTGACCGGTCTTAACACAATCCGCATGAGATTTCCAGCCTTAGTACGGCCTGTCCCATGCCGATAACTTGTCTGCACTGCGCGCTGAAATGAGAACTCAAGGGATGCAGAAGGAACCAGGTGTAACCTGGCTGAGCTATCATGAAAGTGAATTACTGATGAGAAGTAGGGGATACTGATTTACATATAGACTGAACATCAACCACAAGTGATCGCAGCTGTCGCATTCCCATAGACATTGCAGTCGGTTCCTTTCTAACAATGAACTACATATAACAAAGAATAGAGATTACAGGGAACGGATTGATGAACCAATAAAAAGCTGCTGAGAAAGTTACAAACTAGGTATGGACGCATGTGAACTTTGCAACCGGAACAGATCACGAGTGAGCGATTGCGTGCGTTTGCGCCTGCGGGTGGGCATGCACATTCAGGAATGTAGCACAGATAGAACGTAAAGAAAGGGTCAACTATAATGAAGTTATTCAATGCAGTATTGCGTAGACAGATGCGGATATACAATCCGACACAAAAAATCAACAGATCTCACTATCGCCAAGGATTCATCGTACATAATTACTGTAGTGTATTGGTGTGCGTGTATTGGGCCGTGATCGGACGGAACGATATTGTCCGTGTGTGGTGTCGATTGTTGATTGTTCCCTACCGGGAGATAGTTAGTGCATGTGACTGATGGCGGTGGTTTGTATGTGTTTTGTGGCCGACCAGCGTTGTTTCGCGTTACTGAATTGAATTGCACGGCCTGTGTTGTTGTGTTTGCAGAGCAAATTTCCGAGGAGAGCGTGGTGACGGTGGAGCCGGTGAAGGTGGA